>PVJO010015965.1:0-43430 GCA_004026905.1 Hystrix cristata | reverse complement strand
TATGCTAATAGAGAGTTAATGCCACCATAACATGGAATCATTCACAAGCGGTTTTTGATTTCCGACAGCATTGATATCATTTATCTTTCTCTGATTAGGTTTTATTCGAACAATACATAATGCATTCATGCATCAAAATATCACATGGTACCACGTAAGTATGTACGATTGTAATGTTTTTATCTATCAATCAAAAAGTGAAAATAAGCAAAAAAAAAACTTTTACAAATGGGAAAGGGACCAACAGATGGAAGGGGAGGCCAGAGGGAAGGGGACATAAAAAGAATTGAGATGTGCTATGGGCTGGTACCAATTCCCCATAGTGAATATCGTCAATATATACATTTTATTCATACAAACATGAATGAATAAAAATACAATAATGAAAAGAAAAAAAACTTTAAACGAATACAATAGGACAAGGAAGATGAGAAGCCACCAGAGTCACCATGTGCCCAGGAGAGCCTCCCTCCCGGGCAAAAATTCCCTGATGTAAGTTGTACACACTTACCCGTTGTGTACACAACTTATCAGTTTTAGAGGAACTGAGGTCTGATTAAACTTTGAGAAGTTTTAATTACTTAATCATATTAAATCTAGCAAAAGTACATTATGAGAACTGTGACGAGTAGGAAGTGTTTCCAGAAATATTTAATCTACGACAAAACCAGTTCTATTCTTGGGTTTTTCTGAATATCACAACTGTTCCAGCCTTTAGTTAACTGCAGTAACTAACCTTGGTTATTTATTAATCATCAAAAACTGGATTCTTGAAACATTTCCTGAAGATTCAGCTGTGTCCAGCTAACTCTAGCTTAGCAGTTCAGAAATATGATCTAGGAGGCCACTTCAGGGTCCTAATCAGCATCTCAGAAATCTTCCTTCAGGTTCAGAGTAAAGACCAGCGGCAGGAATCGGAATCCATCCTTGTGAAAGAATAAATTTCTAATGTGTTTAAGACTTTTATCTAACTTTTCTAGCTTTACCTGATGGTATATTTTAATACAACATTCATGCCCCATACTACTAAAATTTAGAGTAAGTTTTACTTTACTAAGGTATATGTATTTCTATAATTATGAGCATATAAACTAATAATTATGACATAAGCATTTTTCCATAAAATATATATTGTGACTAGCTTCAATGTTTGAGTATGGTTTGATGGCTTTGGAAGAGAGAGAAAGATTCTGGGTTTAAATATGGTAATACATTAAGTATCTTATTCCAATAACAACCACATTACAAATGTTTCTAGTGTAAAATACAAGGATGACTAATTCGCCTCTAAGTCAGCTTCCACCAGAATTGACAATAGTGGAAATAACAAGATGTCTGCTTACTTTCTCTAAGCTATTAAAAATGCTTTTTAAAAATTATGGGACGGTCTACCAACAGACAATATTGGCTCTTCATGTTATTAATGAACCAGTAATCATTCTATCTTTTGAAGTATCAAAAAGTCAAAAGTTATTACTAGAAAGTGTCCAGGTAGCTTTCTTTATGTAATGCCAATGGCAAAATATGCAATTAGGATCAGCTTGGCTTTGTTCGCCACCAGTTAATCGTAAAGATGCACAAACCTGTAGTTCCCAGAGGGTCAGAAGGAGGGGCTCACACACTGGCGCTGTTCTAAAGTGTTTAACAAGGCAGAAACCGGAACGGATGTCCACACACCAATATCCATTACCACAAAGCGACTGCTAAATTTTCTTGTAAAATAGCTCTCAGCTGGCCTATTCCACATAGTCCCATTATAGCTAAAAAGAGCATCTAACTTGTGATTGTTGCCATAAAAATAGCAGACTGCAGAGTATACAGTAGCTGCAAAGAAGAAAACAATATGCTTCAAGATGTTTTCAGACAGACTCAAATATACATCAGATTCTGCAAAGGCCAAAGAAATAGAAAATATCTTTTCTTAAATGTCTTTTTTTCCAGACATATCACGATACTATACATTTCTAATTATCCCTTATATGTAATTAAGATTGACTTTAAGCACAGCACAAGAGGGGATTCCAACGAACACTTGACTGGCTCATAGAGCGGTAGAGCTCGGTGGCAGAGTGGAAGAAAGTAGAACCAGGGATTAGAAACATTTTCTCTGCAGTTAGCTGAAACCTGATGAAAAGATCTGGGCTTTTCCATTGGTCAAAGAGAGATATGGCATCTACTCTTCATTGTTTACTCAACAGACATTTCTCTAGCCCAGTGATTGGTTTAGAGGTGGGAAATCTGGCTCTGGCTAACAAAATATAAGAGAACATCTAGGGAGACCCTTTCTTCTTAAATCAAAACACAAACTATCAGCAGCCTATACCATTCTTTTTCTCTTGCCCAGAATATAGATATGATACCTGAAGGTGTAGCAGCCATTTGTGACTTTGGGACCAAAAGTGTATTTGTTTTTAAAAAGGCAACATTCAAAACAACATAGAAAGACATAAAAAGATATACAGACACCAGGTCTCTACTGGTACCACTGAAGAACAGATTACATTTCTGATGAATACGTTTCTGACATGTTGCACTTTTGCCATTTCTATGACATCTGAAAAATCTTCATGTTTGCCAAAATGATTCACAGAAGGCGTGTAGACCCAGCTAAGAACATAAAAATTATTATTATTTTACCAAGAAAAAGTGTACAAAGGGGATAGAATATTAAAAGGACAAACACATGCAGAGTTAGAAAGTCTGTCATGTTAACTGCCCCCCTAAATGTAAGTTAGTTGTACTTAGAAAAATGTGTGAGGTTTGTGGACTCCTTTATTTCCCTACCACAGCTGAGTAATGTGTTTCCTTGTAGAGGTGCTTAGGAGGTTTTTGTTGTTGTTGTTTGTTTGTTTGTTGTTTTTTTTTTTTACAGTAATATATATTTGGTTAAGCTACTCAGGGAATATTTCCCTACTGATACTTGGATCTCAAAGTTTAATTTAGTGTGGAATGCTGAATAATTTCTGTGTCTAGATGAACTAAAGTAATCAGAACCCCTTGTATCCAGCTAGTAAACATCATTCAATTTGTTTCCAGAGCTTTATTGAGAAAGTCATTACATGAATCTTCAGTATTTTGGTGAAAAAATGGGAAAAGGAGATGTCTTGTGTTATTTCTTTCCTTTGTTCTATTTAAAGATTGTGACACATTTTTGGTAAAAAAAAAAATGACTATGTTCTAGAGCTCAGAAATGTAAAAGAATTCTAGTCTTCGAGTCCATTTGAATATTTATTTTATGGAATACCACACCACGTTTAATAATAATCATAATAGTAATAAAAATTACAGCATCAATTAATCCTTATTTTAATTTCACTGTGACTTCAGAAACTTCCACATTTATATGAAATACAACATTATTAGTACCAATGTCACTACTATTTTTTCCTCTAGATCTTTCAAACTTTAAAACCTCTTGGCATTTTAAGTATTCCTGTAGCTTGAACATCTGATTATTTGTAGAAGTGATACCGACCATGAAACAGCCCCTTGTGTAGAACTCAGGATGGAAGGAGGCGGGCTGGGGATTCACCAGCGGAAGGCACATACACCGTTATGTCGGCTTTCTGGAGGGGTTTGCTCTACGTGAAGGCTGGGTGGGGGGTAGTAGAGCATCAAGCCCCCAACTTACAGCTCAAAAGCCTCCTCAGAATCCTGCTTCTAGGGGCATCTACTCCTCTTCATATGCGCCCTGAGCCAGGCAGCATGAATATGTGGGGCACGCTACATCTCACAGTTTGTTTGGTGTTGTGTTTTTCCAGGGCCGGAGATGGAACCTGGTGTCTTGGGCATGCCAGTGAGGTGCACTCTACCACTGAGCTCCATCTCCAGTCCAGTATTAGTAGTTTTTTTGTTTTGTTTTGCAGGACGTGCTGGGGATCAAACTCAGGGGCTTGAGCTTACCAGGCAAGCGCTCTACCACTTGAGCTAAATTCCCAGCCCTGCGTGAGTCTTTTTGAAAAGAGGATCCACTGATGCCAGTTTATATGAAATTTATATAGATAAAGAATATTTTTTCATAGTTCAACAGGTAAAATCAGAGTTTTAACTATTTTCTTTCTAAATATATGCCGAATATATTTTTTGAAAAAACAATTTCTTTGACTTACTGGAAATTCATAACTTGCATTTCACACTTGAAGTATTTTTCTGGTCATTGGGCCATTTATAAATTAAATTTTATATTTTTCTATCTTCTTGTTTTACTTAAAAACACAACCAATGAAAAACAAGAGGGAGAATTTCAGTTAAGTAATTCTTAAATCTGCATTAATTTTAACAAAATAATTTTATTAAAATTAAAATTAATTTATTTTAACACAATAATTAGAAATGACTTCTAATCATGCCTAACCAAGTCAAGTATCTCTCTTCATTTCATTTTAAACAATGTATGCCTTTTTAAAAGGCAAATTTTATATTGTTTCATTCCTAAGGGAAAGTGAACTAACTTTGGGAGCTTTCTAAATCCTCAGATCTGAGCTTAAACTCTTAACTTTGCCTCATTTACTTTTCACAGCTACTCTTTATGATATACATTAGCTTATAGGTAGGGCAACTGTGGCTCAAAGAAATGAAAAAATCATATTATCAGCAGTAAGGGGCGGATTAAACTGAAATTCACTTTTATCCGACGCCATGGGCCGAGCCTTTTTCTCAATGACAACATTGATCATACCTGACAGCATAATCACACACACCTCCCACACACAATTGGTGTCACCGAATGCATCAGTCAGTTTTCCACCGCTGGGATGAAATACCTGATGCAGGCAACTCAAAGAAGGAAATGTTTATTTTGGCTCATGGTTCCAGAGGTCAGCTAGCTCCAAAGGAGAAACATCATGGTGGTGGGAAAAGTGTTCGCCTTATGGTGGCCAGAAGCAGAGAGACGTGGAAAGAGAGCCAGAGAAAGAGGAAGGGACAAGGCATAGGATAAACCCTTCTGGCTTACACCTGTAACCTGCATCCAGGATCTGTGTCCTAACACACACATTCAGTTATGAACTTATTACTGAGGAGGGTTAGTGCCTTGTGACCTAATCACCTTCCAAAAGCTCCACCTCTGAGCATGTGACCTTTTTGGAGGTCATTTTTCATCCAAACTATAACAGCACATAAATGTATAGAACTATGTAAATATTTATATAACCAGTGTACACCTACGGGCAGATACAGAGTTAAACACACTTACACACATATATGTATAAAAGCACCCATACAAATCTAAGATGAATGTGACTATAAATTATAACAAAAGTTTCTTCAGTTTGCTAAATATAATCTGGTATTATATCTGCATTTAATTCGGTACTACTCAGTTTCTCACATTCAAACTACAATTTATAAAACATAACTGCAGTTTTGTGTTATAAAGATCTCAAACTTCACCTAAATTCTTTTGCCTTTTAACTGGAAGCTTAAATTGTAACAAAAAGGAAGTATTGCTGCAATTTGTCACCTGAAAACAAGTTTTAATTTTTTTTAATCATTTTTTACTCTTGTAGGAGAAAGGCCATGATTAATTCAGATCGCAAACAAATTCTGTGGTTAATTAGCTACTAGCCACATAACTTGACTTGATGTTACAATACTGGAAGCTGCAGTATTAGCAAATTTATGATCGCCAGGTCAACTGATTAATATTTATTCAAAACTCTACAAAAATGAAAGAAAACAAGGCAGCACTTGAGAAGAAGAATAACTGTCTTCCTTATGCATTGCCCCAGGACTTGCAGCTGTGATTTAGAGACTAAACAGTGCAGGTTGGGTAGGTTTGCAACAGTGGATGCCTTTCCAAAGATAGATTTCATGTACAAGAGGATACTAGAATGCAGCATCTATTCAAACCTTAAAATGTAAACAGACGGTCAAGTCTAAAATAAGATTCTGCACATCAAAGGACACTTAGAAATAACCTCAGAAACTGGTAGTGCATATATATGAGCTATGAGCAACATATACAGTGAGTATTTAAAAACGTTTAAAGTTTATTATACCAAAAGATATACTGCCATTAATCCTCCTCCAACTACTTCTCCTCCCTTGGAACTCGCCCCGTTGTTCCTGCCATTTTCTAAAGGAGGTCTGGGAGTCTTCCATGCTTTTACAAAGTGCCATTAAAAATACAGCAACTGCTACTGCAGTCCGGCGTCTGACAGAAAGGCAGCTCATAAGAACATCACACTGTGTCCTTATTCACCTTGTTCACCAAATCTGGCACCACATGACTTCCGGCGCCTCCCAAAGTCGAAAGGATCATAAAAGGTAAACGGTTCACATCAATTCTGACACTGAGGGAGACACACAGACACAACTGAAAATGCGAAAGAGGACCGCCAGAGCTGCTTCAGAAAATGTTAAGAACACGGGATAAATGTGTTTGAGGTGAGAAGAAGATAAGGGGTTTTAAACTGCAATATTTTTTAAAGTTAAACATCTACCATACTCTGTGATCATACTGCACAACCTAATTTAAACATATAAATAATCCAACGACCTCCAGATCATCCCACCAAAAAGAAAACTCCTCATTATTCCACAGCTAAAATCTCCTAAAAAATTAACAGTAGTGTTGACAGGGTTTGCAGTGTGGGCTGATACAGAACTAAATTACACTACTGGTTTAGCATTTTTTTTTTAAAGAATGGCTGAAGAATCTAAGGGTGAGTAGTCCATGATTATGATTTTATTTTGCTTCTAGCCAACAACCGAATGGCTGCTAAGAAAATAATAGGCAATAAACATATTAGTGTTTGCTTAGTGTTAGCAATTTACATGTATTAGCTCATTTAATTATGAAAAAAGCCTATGATGAGCTAGCTCCTTTTACAGAAGGAGAACCATGACTCTAGGAGTGAAATGGTTCTCAAGGTTGTAGGCTCCAGAGTGGGCATGAGTGGCGATTCAGAACACTCTGGACCACTGATAGGACATAAGAGAAACCAGGTCCCAAAACATCTTACATAAGATAATGACACAATTGTTCTAAAGTCCTTAAGCTTGTAGAAACACAGCCCTTCTACAAGGACTATGATTGCTGGTGAAAGATGATCACTCTCCCTCCCGAGTGAAGTAAAAACTCCTCCCACCAGCGTTTTGTTATGCTGGTCATTTTCAACATTATTTGATGTTGCTCGAATAGAGAACCAAAAGAAAGAAAGAAGGAAAAAGAAAAGGAAAAGAAAGAAAAGCAAGGAGAAAATTTAAAAAGACTACAACACTTAGAATAAAAGCTACTAGAGAAAAAGGCCTCGCGTATTTATGACAATTGTTATTTTTGGAACAATTACAAAATAAAGTTTGAGCTCACATTCTCATGTAGTTCTAAAGCAAAATGTCAACAATCTGTTGTCTGCAGAGCGCTACACTGACAGAAACACCATCATTCTAGGCCAGCCTTGCAACATTTAAAACACATGTGTGGCATGTAATGCTATCTGAAACAATCTTAACACACAAACACAGATGCGAAACAGTCTGAAATGTTTTCAAAATGTTGTTTTTTTTAACCATGTTAATTTAAAGCCACACTGGCTGAGTCCCAGGAAGAGTTATGTTTGGAATGTATTTATGGATACTACAATCCATTACGAAATCAGAATGTACAGTATATTGACATCCATCACCAAACGGGACTTACCACAGTCTTCTATCATTAAATGATGATAAATATACTACATTGTATTTTTATGAAATGTTTTTGTTACATCCATGTTTTATAGATGTCGTTTTACCCCAAAACAATTGTTCTCTTGCAAAATAATCTGAAGCAATCTACCCTATGTCGTGAGTTCCAGATTCACTTTTAGATAAAAGATGGGAAGAATCAAATGAATTATATTAAAGAAGAGTTAAAAGAAAATACCTCAGGTTTTGTAATTACACAAACCTGGATTAGCATTTTGGCTTTATGTCTCATAAATTGTATATTCTGGCGTGAATCGTTTAGTCTCTCTAGCCCCACCAGAAAATAAATGAAAATACCTAGATAAAATAACCAGAGGCCCTACCCAGAGATTACAAACAATTATTGGCAGTAATGAAGAATAATAAAGACTTCATAAATTTTGAGACACACAGCTTTCTTCTTACTCTACTCCTTACTCTAATTGTTTCTTAAATTATAGCAAACGTACATTCGAAATTTCCCTAATCAACTCTGTTCTGTTTTTTCTTTTGGCAGTGCTGGGGATCAAACTCAGGGCCTTGGGCTTGCTAGGTAAATGCTCTACCACTTGAGCTAATTCTCCAACCCTTAAATTCTGAATTAAAATGAAGATCAAGTGAAGTTTGATCTCATTCTCCAAGATAAACCCATTCTTTAATGCCAAATTTTAAATTTGAAAATGAATGCGGGATCCATTTGAATTAAGTAGTCGTGCATTGAAGTAAATAATACATTTTCCAATGAATTCATTTCTAGCTGGGAGACTCATGAACAAAGAAATTAATATAATTAAGAAAAAATTTGGGCTTTCCACACTGAAACTATATTATGGAAAAATGGTTAAATAGGCAAAAACCCTCATCCCATCTTCACTAAAGATGAGCTCGGGGCTGGTGATTTAGCTCAGTGGTTAGGGTGCTTGTCTTGCAAGAACAAGGCCCTGAGTTTGAGCCCAAGCACCAAAAAAAGATGAGCTGTGTGATTTTCTGAATGATACTCTAGAAGCTAATTTTGTGTATATATATATTTTTTACTATTTCTGCATATATGTACATATATATTTACATTTGATAAATTAAAATTTTTTTCAGTCAGTTTTCCCACATGTATAATGATGAAATAGTATAAATTTGTTGTTGAAAACTTCATGAGAGGCTCATTTGTTTACTTGTTGAAACCACATAAAATCCCTATTAGTTTTCAATAGTAGATTTGCCCTGGGAGCTGTCGCTGAGCGTGAGAGCCATTAGATACAACAGAAGTATGTAGGAAACACTTTTATTCTGTGATTACTGGCTTGAGGAAAAGTTATTCCAAATTTTAAGGAAAGTTAAAACGTTAAAAGTTTAGCATTTATACCATCCATTCCTGGGTATTTCTCCATTAAAAATTAATAAAAATGACGTCATTTTATCAAATGAAAGTATCAACATCTTCATGCTCACATAATTGACGAAACTAACCCTTAGGTTGTCAAGTTGTAGTCTAAAACAAAGTGGAGTGTCTAATATACTTCAGGGATATATCAAGGATTTTAAAAATAGATTCAGTCTTGATATCAATCTACTCAATTGAATTACCTACTTTTGGGTCACTTAGAAAAACAGAAAATATAATCCTCTCCCCATATAAGTAACACTCAGAGCATTTATACACACAATAGATTAATATATTCAGTGGAGAAACTCTGGTTTGATGCAACCCAGTGGAGTGGGAACCAATGCAAAAGGTGATAAAATCTTCCATACTGTTTCTTACTTCTACCAACTTAGTGCTTAGGATTTTCATGGTTTTATTAAAAAAAATCCATTTGCCATCACATTTTCATCTGCTTTAGATGAAAAAGAAATTCAAACAAAAATGAAAGGTTGAAATGGCTTCATATTCCAATCATTAAACACTTCACTTATAAAAATATACCTGATAAAGGCAATTATTTTTAGTTAATATATTAAGAATGTTCACTGTCTTAAGACTGCTTTGTATTTCTAGGGCAGATACACGAAATACAATCCCAGAGCCAATAAAGAAGAGGAGGTCAACAAATTTGAAAGCATGGGATCCATGAAATAATCCCCAGAGTTAATACTGTGAACCCAAAACATTAGAATCAAAACCGCCTTGTGGCTCCGCTAAAGACTTCAATCATAAGGTGTCTATCTGAGAAGTCCTGAATCCATGCTGAATAATCCATCTGTAAGAGACAATTTATAGCTGGAGTGGAAGCATTTAATGAGCTGCTGTTGCTTGACATGTCTTATGCCTTCTCTACATTAACTTACATCTTCTACATTTAATTATTTTTATGTTTACAGGGACACAATTTGATTTTCACTGTTACCTCAGCCCCACAGATGCCTATCAAATCCTGAAGATGCTGGAGAGGGTCCCACAATCAAGTAACTGCCTTGTTTTCTCGATGTGACCTCAAACCTAAGTGAAGCATAATGATCAGTTCACTAAAGTCTTTGACAGGGCCTCTCCTGATAGCTAGATCAACAATAATATGAAAACGTTACAACCATTTTTGATTAGTTTATATTTGCTTATGTCATAAATAACTGATATACTAGTGGAACAGTTTAGGTTATTAACAATTATTTAGGAGAACAATTCCAAAATTCAGCTGTTCGACCTGAGACATTGCTAAATAAAAAGGACAGTAGCTTTAAGGCCAGTTTGTCATAATTCCTTTCTACCTATAATCTCTTTCAGCCTATGAATGTTTTCAAGCAGCCAGCTGATTTTTTAAAATTCATTCTAAGTTTACAAATACATCACCAAATATTTGCCTAATTATTTACTAAGTTACAATGAACAGCACAAAGACTGACACTACTTAATCCCAGTTCAGTCTGCAATATGTCACAGGCCAATGTATAGGAGAAGGATAATGAAAAACAGAAACTAAGTATAATTTTAATATACATCAACTTCTGTATCACTTCAATCAAATAATTAACTTTACTCTGGCTTTGCAATGTATTAATGGTGTCTAAAATTATGAACCTTCCAAAAAGATACTGATATTACTGCTTTCTCATTATTTGCTTCATGGCTTTCTTCTTACTTCACTTGAAAGACTTTCGTCAGTTTCCCTTTGCAATAAGAAAAGGAAGATGAAGGGAAAGACTTCGCTGACCCAAGTATGTATCGCTGAAAACCACATTCGCAAGGGATGAAGAGGTGAGGGACATACACACATCTCCGAAGGCTGCCACGTGTTCTGGAAACTTCGCAAGCACCAAATACCTCTCTACGACCCTGCAGAATCTAGCAATGGAAATAATCCTTGGAAATGCCGTGGTCATCCAGTGGTTTTCACAGACCAGTGTGAAGTACACGCTTTTTGGCATTAAGCTTTAGCGTCCTCAGGGAAAATATAACACAAAGAACCAAGTCGGTACCTGCCACAACTCAGATGAACTTTGAACCCTGCGCTAAGTGACTGAAGTTGTCAGGAAGCCCACATTCACAGGAACAACCAGAACCGGAAATGCGGAGTGATGGCAAGTAGGTGAGTGGCTACCTGGGATGAGGGCGGGACGGTGAGGAGCCGGAGAGTTCAGGCAGCGGTAGCTGAAGGATCTTATGGCGTTTCTTTTTGAAGTGATGAAAATGTTCTAAAACTGACTGTGATGATTATGGATATATATGAATACATCAAAACCCACTAAATTACATTTAAATATATGAATATATCAAATTATTTAAATTATATTTAAATAAGTGAGTTGAATGATATATGAATTACATTCCAATAAAGTTGTTCTGAAAGTAAAATGCAAGTATCTTATTTCTGAAATTATAGCACAATACCTGATCTTGAGATTTCGTGGGCATTTTCTAACCCACTACAGATTAGCTTTAAAACTTGTGCCACTTCCCGGCAGTAATTCCCTTAAATATTGAATTATAATTCCTGTATAATTGTGGCAGTAAAAATGTTGTGGTTACATAACTCCAGGTTTTATGTAAATAAGATTGATGCCCAGTTCCACTTCAAACAAAGCGAATTAAGACAATGACAAAAGGCGGACAAAACTGAAGGATGCTGAGCACTTCCAAGTCCAGAGTTAGTGCGAACATCTGTGCTATCGAGCTGTCGCATTTAATGAGAGCCATTCAGAAGCTCTAAGCAGCAGTACTTTTGCCCATTCATTCAAGGACCTTCCGAAAATATCCCCCGTACCACAGTTTCTCCTGAGAGGTTACAATGCTACCCTATGCCCCAGACAAAAGATGAGTTCACAGGCCACAGGGTAGCTACAGGGAAGAACTGGAGTCGGATCCTCCCTGCGCTGGAGTTCCTATTCTTCTGTTTATCCGAGAGGCCTGGGACAGAACCGCTGATTCCTTATCTGTAAAATGGGGAGCCCGCCAGCACCTGACTTGTACGGTGAGATCACACCGGGAAACTGATGAGTCAGTGCGGGACACAGACTCAAGACATACTAGCTGCTATTAACTGCAGCCGAACAGAAGGTCTCCTGTCAGTTACTTGCAGGGCTCAGAGTTCCTTCGGCCAGGCGAGTTTGACAGCGGCTGTCTCACACATTTGGCAGGTTGGCTCAGACGCTGCAGAACCTCCTGGGGAAGCCAAGCTAGCTGGCTCTTTGGAGCGAGGTCTCTCGGGATCCCCGGTTCCTCCTGCCAGCATCAGCTCTCATTCTCTCTAGCCAGGTCAAGTCGCTGCTTCCCTCCTGCAAAGACTCGCCCTGACCCATCAACCCTCTTACCCTTGTGCCTGGCTCACCCGAGTTCTCAGGGAGCAGCTCTCCTGCCCTCCCCGGAGGACAGGAGCACAAACCAGTGCAGGTCCCCACTGACCCCTCCCACAGCACCTGTGCGCCTTCGTCCTACCCGAACTGTAAGCGAGCCTGACCACAGGGGCTTTGCTTTAAAGAGCTGCATACTATTAAAAATTGAATTCCTTACACCTTGGAAATTTTTCATAGAACATAAGAAGACTGGAAGGGAATGTGCTAAAATGCATACTGTAGATGCTTCTGGGTGTTAGAGTCAGGGGCTTTACAATGCTTTATGCTTCTGTATTCTGTTCTGTACTTTCTAAAATTTCCACAGCAGGGGCTGGGGATTTAGCTCAGTGTAGAGCACTCACCTAGCAAGCACAAGGCCCTGAGTTCGATCCCCAGCACCCCAAAATAAATAAATAAAATTTCCATAGCAAAATCAGAACAATTAGGAAACAAGAAAAGCAATATTTAAAAACATATCTTGGTTGGGGTGGTGCAGACAATAGGGGAGAATAATGAACAAGTGAAGTTGTACATACCTTTCAAGACTTGGATTTGAAATGGTATAAAGGAGTGCTGAGAACAGACTGAGTACAGACCACTTGCGTGGAAAAGAAATTTTCCGAAAGCGAAGGTAACACAGGGGAGAGAAGGAGGTAGTCAAACTTTAGCTACTACAAGTCCTCCAGAGATCAGGCTAAGCCTAGTTTTAAAGATATTAAAATCCCCACTCAATTCATGGGTTAAAAATTCTTCGAACGTGTTGGCTAACTAATCCACCAATAAATGCAAAGCGGCCAATGCAAACAGCCCAAAGGTCCAGTTCACATTAGCTTTTTTGTACAGGAACAGGTTGCCATTCTGTGATCCTGAATTCCAGGAGGCCAGCTAAAAATGAAGAGACTAGATAAAGAACAATAAAAGCAGGGCCATCTAAATGTGGCCAGTTCTAGATTTAAAATCCTGTGAATCGGGTGCATGGATGTCATGCTGTGGCACAGAGTGCAGGCTCCAGACATCCAATTGTCTAAGCTTACACTGAAGTCCAATCAGCTGTGAGCTGCAGGACCCCCAAGAACTGTTTAACTTTACTAAATCTCTGTCACATCATGTGGCAATAATGTCATCACATTTTCAGAACTACTAGAAGGATTCACATGGCAAGGCGTCCCACTCAGGCACTGCTAGCCATGATGCAGAAGATGATGATGATGATGAGGAGGAGGAGGAGCTGATAGGAAATAAATGAAGTCTAGGTCACGTGAAAATTAGAGTCCTACTATAGGCTCCTGTTCTTCAGTTAAATGATGGAAAAATCAACTTTTGTATTTTAGAGAAGAATAAAATGTCTTTTCTAAATAAGATACTTCCTCTAGGAGCCTAAGATTGGCTGCATAAAAGCACCCTAATTTGGTCAATGTCACAAACCTTTTAAACCTGAATAATTAAATTAAATTAAATTTGGCATTAAAAAGAGAGGAACTGACTATAAAAACAGTTTATACCAAGGATACATTTATTGGAAATTTTATTATTCAAAATTCAGAATTTAGTTAACATGATTTAAAATTTTAAAAGCATATCAACAATAAGTCACATAAACCAACCAACGAACATTTCAAGAATATTGAAGTCAAATTTTCTTCAACTTCTGGTTTATTATAATCAAGATTTGTATGCATGAAAGTGGCAAACACATATTTAGTCATTTTATAATTTATTTGGAGGAAGCCCATTTAAGGCTAATAGACTATCTGCATTTATTGTACTATACCATTCAAATATAATAATAACTAATTGTAATATAGTAACTGGCTCTACACATACTATTTTAAATAGCTTCAAAAGCTACACTATTAAATAATGAAGAAAAGAATTTGAAAGAGGAAGAGGAGATGTTTTGAGACATAGAGTACAGATAAATTAAGTTCACAACATGAGAACACTCAGGTGAATAAAAACTTACAAACAAAAAGAAGGACATTGTATCTTCTTATAAATCTAGTTCTTTTTCTCATTTTTCTTACAATGATAAAGCTATTCAGAATTTCCCACTTAACATGTCATCTAATTTTTCCAACAAAACATTGGCCATTACTGAATTTGTTCAGAAATTAATATAGTAAAGGTATGGTGTTGGATAGTCACCAAGTGATAAAAAAGTACTTCACATCAGCAGAACGAATAGGCTCAGTATTTCTTTTATTCAACCATTAGCTTCCTGCACTGTCTATAACATGCTGGACCTAAAGATAAATAAATTGGATAGACTACCTGTGAAAACAGAGAAGCTGCTAGAAAACAGGATGATGGGACAATCTTGGGCTGGGAACCATGTATTTGGTAATCTTACGGGCATGGGTTAAAATCCAGCTCCTTTGGTTATTATCTGTGTGACCTGGAACGAGTTATTAAATTCTTCTAAACCTCAGAGTCTTCAACTATAAAGTGGTGATACCAACAGTACGGGGCAAGTGTAAAGAAAAAATAGTATCTTTCAGGAAGCTAGCATGCTGCCCGCAACTTTACAAATGTTCATCTTCTTATAAACACAAATTACAAGGATTTATGATTTAATTCAAGCTGAGAAAAATAGCTTCATAAATAGCAGACAATGCTAAGACCTCAAATTACACAATTTGCAAGAGATACTTAATTTCCTGTCTATATCTGTCCTGTAGTCATGTCACTGAATATTGAACATTCAGTGCGACTGTTTTGGCTTGTGTCTAGATGTCCTGCCAAAGCCTCATGAGGTCACAGGTGGGGCTTGTTCAGAGGTGGCTGGATCTAGAGTGCGTGATGCTGAGATCAACCAATTCATACTGCAGTGCTAGGATCAAGGGCACTAGAATTAAAGGTATGACCGCTACCCACCCTTAATAGCCCGGATAAGATATAAGGGACAGAAAGAGGCGTGGTCAGCCCTTGTAGCTTCTGCCTTCTGCCTGCCATGGACTGTTTCTCCTCTGCAATGCCCGTCTGCCAGGCCACCCTGCCTGGGGGCCAGCCGATTGTAGACTGAAACTTCCACAAAGTGTGAGCCAAATAAATCTTTCCTCCTTTAGCTTTGGGTGTTGGATATTCTGTTCTAGCAATGAGAAAAGTAACTAAGACAGAGACCTTAACAATGTGCTCTTTCTCCTCTCATTACCCAAGTCAATAGGGCTAATTCTAGCATGACGAAAGTTACAAACTGTCTTTCTTTATCCACTCTTCCTGTTTCTTAAGTAAAACACATCTCAAATGTTGGTTGGACAGATATTTATTCTTAACAGATTTCATCTCTCTAGCAAAGTATTATGATATAATTCCATTTTGGTCAATGGAATATGAAAATAAGAGATGTTTGATTAGTAGCAAACACTATAAAAGGATGTAAAAGACAAGGTTATGCCCTTTTCCTTATCATCCCTCCCTCTGCTCTCTGGCTGCCTACGGAACAAGATACTGAGAGGTGAAGAAACCATCTTGGAAACAAGAGACAAGCTGCACATTGAAGACAGTAAGGCAAAAATACAGAAGACATCTGGGTCCTTTAGGATGACAGAGAGCTATGCCAAACGTGGATGGGCTTCAACTACTGTTATTTTAGGGTTCACTGTTTTGTTTCTCCTCTAAATGGAGCCAAAACTAAGTGCACATAAAAACAACAACAACAACAAAACAAATTCTGCTCTCAACACCCATAGAATTACTGAGCTTGTTTCCCCTGTACAGTCACTAATGGAAAAAAGAAAGAATGAAAAAAAAAATTGGAGCCATATCGAATGACTTTAACCATTTGGAATTGAGTAATTGGTCTAGGATAGCGAGGAGTAAAACTAAAGGTCATGACTAAAATGACAAATAAGTTGGAAGTACTTAGTGACATACATACTTGCTCAAAGTGTTTACTGATTTCCCATGGATCATTTTTCCATCTTGCCCATGCCCTTTAGGGACTGATGAATCTGTTTACTGCCCATTTATTTTGAATGGAACTCTATGTTTAGAATAATTCTAAAGGGATTTTAATGGACCCAATGTCATCAGAAAAATGGACTCTGTTAATAACATTCTTGATGATCAGAACCACATTTTTTTTCTTGAAGAGCTGTTTTAATGGACTTAGTGGTAATACAAATTATTTCAGCAGCTGATATATGATCTTCTGACTCATATTGGAAAATGTACTTTGTCTCATGTACTCAATTACAATCTCTTTACTGAAACACACATAGAATTACCCACTAAGAAGTTTACTTGGAAGGTGGGGATTTAGCTCAGTGGTTAGAGTGCACAAGGCCCTGAGTTCGATCCCCAGCACCAAAAAATAAAAAATAAAATAAAATAAAGTAAAAAGAAGTTTACTTGTTCAGTTTGGTGAATAGCCAATGTATTGACTTTAAAGTGACCTGAATATCCATCTAAACGTCTAATTAAATACACTCTTAATAACAGTAGAGTTTTAATCTCCCCAAACTTGCTTATTTCCCTTCACAATCCAATGCCCTTGCTACTCTGACACTGCACACATAGAAGCTCTGGTGTTCCTCCTCCGAGGGTAGTTGCTGCAGCATCATCCATACCACCTTCTCTCCCCAGCTAAATCTCTCACAAGCTCTCGTCTATACTAGCTCTTATCTACACAATGCAATCTACATTTTGAAAGACTATTTGTGTTATCCACACCTCTTTATTCTTAGCTCAGACACAAAGATTCTCAAGAAGCTAAAATTAACTGGTGATTCTTAGGAAGACTGGCTAGAAATGTAAGTCTGCATTCCAAAGATTAACAGAAAAAGAAAGAAAGAAAGAAAGAAAGAAAGAAAGAAAGAAAGAGAGAGAGAGAGAAAGAAAGAAAGAAAGAAGGAAAGAAAGAAAGAAAGAAAGAAAGAAAGAAAGAAAGAAAGAAAGAAAGAAAGAAGGAAAGAGAGAGAGAGAAAGAAAGAAAGAGAAAAAGAAAGAAAGATAGATAGATGGATGGGTAGGCAGAGGATCTAACTAGCTAGGTGTGACAACATGAGTTCAGCTGTCTTTCCAAGGCCTCTTTTGAGGAAGTCTTTGTCCTGGTGCTCTTTAGCCACAGTGAAAATCATGTGCCTGCAAAAACTGAACTGTCTATATGTTAAATTATAATCAAATTAAGGATGAAATGTGACACCTGAGACAGCTTCCCACACGTGACAAAATTAATTTTAATCAAAAACCAAATGCAACATACTATTATTTCAAACATTAAAGCAGAGGTACATATAATTTTAAAAATAGGCAAATCATTCCTACCTTTTTCTAAAATAGAACTACACAGATTTCCAGGAAAGATTCTAATATCTGCATAATATTTCTAAAATATTTTAGTTTTTAACTTTATACCCAATTAATTATTTTTAATGCTTTCCCTGAAGAACTATGGCTGACTTACAATAGGTCCTAGGCTTGAATTTGTATATGTACCTGAAAGGTTTGGAGAGACAGAGGGGATAATATATAAAAAGGGACTGGGAATTGTAACCTAGTTTTCTATAAACCTGAGTTTAAATATTTCTTGGAAAAAAATAGGTATCTTTTTCAGTGTGAAATTTTGTAAAGGCACATAATTTAAAAGGTTCTGTCCACCACGTCCTCAGTTTAGTAAGTAAATTTGAAGTTTCTGCATTGAGATAGAAAACTTTGTAAGACATGAGTCCTTGCGAGTTTTCTGGAGAAACGAACCCAGAGAAATTACAGGGATTTTGAAAAGTTAAAAATGAAGTCACGGATACCATTTATGTCTTGTCACTGCATCTGAAACTTTAGCATCAGAATCACTTGGAAAGCTTGATGAAGCATGGGACCGCAGGGTTGCATCCACATATTTCTGATTCATTAGGTATGAGGGGGGGATCAAACTTTTACATTTCTAAGTTCCCAGGTGCTGTTTGTCCAGGGAACACACTGTGACCACCACTGGTCTAGGCTGATGAAGAGCATAAGGAAGCCCAAGACGGAGCTCCAGGGTCACACTTAGGAGGGTGCTGCCTTACGCAGTGCGGTACCAGGCACCAAGACGGATATAGACCAGTTCCTCCACCAACCTCATGTGTGATCTCACTGTCGTAAAGAAAGCAACTACTGGGATGGAAATTGTGGGAAGTGGAGAGAAAATAAAAAAGAGGCAGAGTATATTTGTGTGAGGGGGAAAACCAAAGACCAGCCGCCATCAGCAAGTACATGAAAACAGCGATTAGATTTCGTTACTGAGTAACTATACTAAGCACTTTCGCAGTCCACTAACAGGGCTACGGATGAGGGATCACGAGTGTTCAAACAGAAATTCAGGGGCTGCAGAAGAAGCTCAGTGGCAGAATGTCTAGCATACGTGAGGTCCTAGATTTGATCCCCAGCACTTTCAAAACAACCAAACAAACAAAAGAACAAACAACTGAACATATTCCTGATCTTATGAACATGCTAAGTCAGGAAATAAATAATAGATGATTGCACAAAATATAAAGCATATTATATACATCAGTCTTACAGAGGCACATATGAAGGAAAAGATTAGAGTAGAGTAGGTCAGGAATAAGTGTTGTTTTGACACAAGGTTATGTAGAAGGATAGTAAGACATCAGAGCTACCACAAGAAACGGAGACAATTCTTCACCTGTAACTTTAGGGATTACTGATCCCCCAGATGCTAGGATTAGTATAAAGGACTACAGACAATGGGGGTATGGAAATCAAGGAGGGCTTTCTGCTTAGATGTCTACTACACTTACACATTCGCAAGTCTCCTAGCCAAAGTCAGTCTGGGAAAGATGAGACATTATGTGTTGTTTTTCGGTCAGTCAGCTTTACAAATACCAAACTATACCTCATCCATAGATCGCCACTGCAAGATCAGACTTAGGGAAGAGAAACACATTTCATATTTCAGGTCTGCAGGGATCTTAGATTGTAACACACAATGCCCATTGTAAGAAAACAGGGGTGCCACTTTATTTAGTTACAGTTCTTATTACAGTAGCACTTTCTTCTTGTACTTTAAAGATGGCAAAAAATATCCAGGACTTAGGTCAGCCAATACTGCTACAAGAATCTGGTTCAGATGATCCGGTTAGAAAGCAAATTCTATGAATTCTAAGGCATTTTTGGTTATTTTCCACCATATGATATAGAAGCAAAAGGAGAGAAAGATTTGCTCACAGTGACGACCTTTGCCCTTTTAAGTTTATCAAGTTTACATCCCAAAAAGCAAATGTGCATTTGTCTTACCCAAGCAAATCTAGTGTTCCAAATACATACAAGAGAGACAGAGAAAGAGAGAGAGAGGAGGAGGAGAGAGAAAAGAGGAAGAAGAGGAGGAGGAGGAGGTGAGAAAAAGAAAAAGGAAAAAGGAAAGAAAAAAGAATCAAACAAACCAAACATCAGAAGCCTGAGGCCGCTCACTCCTTTACGTCTCTCCAAGTGTTCATATGTAGATACCAGTTTCATACTCTTTGAAAGGGATTTTTTTCCACTTTCAGAATTTTCATGCACTCACTTAGTGAAACACGCTGTTTGCTTTTGTATATTATTGCTACTACTTCTCTTAGTGTTCTGCATTTTCATGAGGTCATTTTCTAGATGCCCAGTTCCCTCTTTTAAACCACAGCTGCACAAAGCTAGCTGCTATACTCAAAAGCACAGAGCTTATGGGAAAAGTCACTCGGCATTCCTAACCCACTGCTAGTCGGAAACGCTTTCTGAGTTATCAAATCTTTACTGAAAGGCCAAGATATATTGAGTTATGTAAACACATCTCCTCTGTGTTGCTTTTAAGCTTTGAAAACATCAGACTCATGACATGACATGAGAAGAATTCCATTTTGACAAAAGGAAAAACACAAAAATTCCAGAGGGAAAAAATAAATGCAAAAATAGGATTGGCTGGAAACCAGAAACCACACACACACAAAAAAGAACTATTATAGGAAATGGAACTAATTGTTACTATATTGAAGACTTCTTTCCTCAGACTTTCTTTGTCTTTTCTTCTTAGGGAAGAAAAAGGAAGAGAAAATGCAAAATCATGCAGAAACTAAGAGTTTGCACAAAGTTATCTAGTCTTAAAAGGTACAGAATCCCATGTGAATATATGCATTATGAAACGACAATAAAATTTTTATTTACTGGAATTTCCTAAGTTAATCTTCTTGGGATTCTTCTGGCTTACTAGTAACAGAGCTTTAGTTAGAAGGTCTATATAATTATGCCATGATATCCTTTTCCTGTGGCATCCTAATCTTTGTCCATAATGCATGGCCATTCCAAGGGTCGATTCAGTCAGAAGTGGACGTGCCTTGGCAGAGCGCTTGCGAGGTCAACAGGAGCCTCTGCCATAAGAGAAGACGTCGAAGGACGAATAGTCCTGTGTACACAGGCTAATTTCTCACCAGGGAAGCGGCTTCTTTCATTCATTTTCTCATTGTGGCTTAGCCACATCATTGGGTTATTCTGGTACAAAATGTATCAATTGTTCCTGAAGTGATTTGTGTCTTGGCAAAACTAGAGGGTGTCATTTCTAAAAATGGATATTGGAAAATTGATCTCTGTATTTTGGAGTTTGGCTGGGGGTACAGCTCAGTGGGAGGGTGATTCCCTAGTGCACTCAAGACCCTGAATTTGATCTCCAGCACTGCAAAAAATAAGACTGATAATAAATAAAATAGTTGTCTTTCATTTGATAGGGGTTTCTGGAAAGTCAGGATCTGCGAACTTGCCAAATATTCTAAATTTGAAAAAACAGATAATTCATTTAACAAAAGCGATTTATAAAAAGTTTGCCTCCAGGCACATCTGTAGAGATGGAAGACTCAGGGCTGTAGAGCATGTTAAATAATTTTTATTTAATTTCCAATATATATTGCAAGGATGTGGAAAAGACTAGAATGTGTGTGTGTGTGTGTGTGTGTGTGTGTGTATTAGAAACAATATGGCTCATCTCGACTTGCTTTATATACAAGAAAATCTGGTTTCGAATTTGCAATTCCTTATTCGAGGTCATATAGCTACATACCAGAAGAGGCAAAAACTGAACCCAGGTCTCTGGATCCCCAGGGAAATTAATAATCACTAATTTTCATGAGGTAAGGTGGCTTTAGTCAATAATACAATAACACATCAGGCAGTGAATGAATTGATATGACACCCTTTTCACACTCTTGATTTAACCCATCAAAACACAGTCACACATGAATTAGTGAAGGTCTTAATATAACTACTATTTCACTACATGCAGGTGAAAGACAGAAGGATTTACAAAATAATGACCAATGGAAGGTTTTTGAATCCAAGTAGTTGATTGAATTTTTCTTTTGCCCATTCTCTTTCAAAAGTATAACAATGAAAATTCATGAATGGGTACTTTATGCAAATATATACATGTATTAGCTGCTAATATGTTATATTGTATGGTACATAACATATAGTGGCTCATTTTATTTCCCTTATTATTGTCTCAATTTTTAATCTCAGTTCCTTGAGGCATTAATATCAACTGTCATAAAAATAAAAACTAGCACTTAAACAAAGTCTATATGATACCACAGTCTATACTTGTATTCAGTTAATTACATTGTGTAATTCTTCAAAATTCTCCCTCAACCCCACCTACCTCAACCCTATCTACCTCGTTTTTCTAAGAAAATGTATTTTTATTTGTTTTCAGTGCTGGGATCAAATCCAGGGCCTCAAACATGTTAGGCAAGGGCTCTTCCACTGAGGTACACTCCTATCCCATTAAACATATATCTTTTTAAGAAAAAACTTGTCAAAAAAGTCGCTTCTCCCTATGGGAAAATGTCTCATAAAATTGAATAGAAATAACATCAAACTGATTCCAAATAAGGGTAAATAAGATAACCAA
The DNA here is from genome assembly GCA_004026905.1 of Hystrix cristata. Taxonomy (NCBI): domain Eukaryota; kingdom Metazoa; phylum Chordata; class Mammalia; order Rodentia; family Hystricidae; genus Hystrix; species Hystrix cristata. Next base: position 21,133 of record PVJO010015965.1, on the reverse strand, counting down.
GACTTTAAAATGAAAGCTTTTGTGTACCACTCAGCATCTAAAATGCGCCTTCAAGGTTTCCATGCCAACCTTTCTAGAATACAAAAATAAGATGTGAAATAACATTTACGCACAGCACAATATGTAGCTTTTGATGCATTAAACTGTTTCCTTGCTTTTTTTTAATGAGTCCAAATAGATTTTGAATCTTTAGCAAAAGAGAGAAGTAAAACTGGTACCAGTTGTTGGCGACACAAGCAATGTGACTTTTGTTTCTTTGTTAATGAGGGAAAACTTAAAAAAACAGACTTGAAGGGGACTTTTCATTTCTGTTAACGTCCTTTTTATATACACTCATAATTAGTCATAGCTCTTCAAAATAGAGCTTTTATAAAAGTTATGCTTAAAATATAAACAACACTAAGCATTTAACACTGAATCTATCTGTAGAAGACAAATCTGGAGATCTAGGGCACTTCAATCCTGATTCAGACCACCTGGCAAGAGAAAAACAAACGCACGAAGAGCCAAAAGCAGCTGAACAGGGCTACTGATTCTTCTCATGCAGTTTGAAGAGATTCCTTTCTATTTACCAAGCTCCTTCAAGGTAAATATTGGCAGAGAGCAGAAGGAGGCGATTCTACGGGTCAGAGGAGAAGGCAAGGGGTTCTGGCATTCATTAGGCCCAGCGTCCAGCATGCAGAAGGCCCAGCGGGATGGTTTGGAAGGTAATGCTCAGAGAAGGGCACAGAGGCCATGGAATACAACAACCAACAGCAACAATCACAATGACAAGGCAATATGCAATATTTAATGACTACTAAAGTTACATCAGGTCGTGTGCTGGGTTCTGGGACAATCGTAATGATAAAGCACATATGGTCTCCCCTTCCAAAAAACTTAGAATCTAATTAATAACAGGTTTTTTTAAAAGAGCCTGTTGATAGGGAATGAGACTAAAGATCAGGCCGGGAGCGTTGTGCAGTGCAGAGTGAGGCCATGTAGTCCAGCGTAGCAAAAAGCTTCTCTGAGAAACCAATACTAATAACTATGGGCTGCAATGAGTTATGTCTGTTTCTTACTGGTAAGCTGTGGTGTGTTTGAATGCAACACTATTTCTCAGGGGGCAGCTTCGAATGATACTTTCCCTGAAAGAGGGAAAGTTAAGATTTTATCAAAGGCAAATAAGCAAAAATAAACTTCCATAGGGAGCTTTCTAAAAAGCTCCTCCGTAATGACTCTGCTAGAACTTTCCCGGATTGAGGTCTTGGGGCCATGACCCTACTTACTACTGTGCTGAGCTCCCACATCAAGCAAATTACTTCAAAATTTATTTCCATGTGGACCCCTCAGTCAGTGACATCAACTCATACAGTACTGATGACAGTCACAGCACTTTCAAAACTTTAAAAAAGTATCAAAAGCTTTCTGGAAACATCCTCTAAGAAGGAGTAATACTGTCTTCAACCCGAGACTTAGATTTATCAGGCCACTTCAACATGATTTGGATTTACTTATTCCCATCTGCCAGCTTTTCTTTCAGATCACTTATTTTCTTGCTTTTCTGTCCCTTTAATTTTCAGAGTTGAAAAGCCTGCTTTCTAAATGGCCATCATTTCTCTCTGGCCTCGTTTCAGTGTCCTGCCTTGACCCGGAAGTGTGCGGCCATAACTTTCTGATCTGGGTAGCTCCTTGGAGTTCATGTCACTCTCGTCTTGCTGTCTTCTCTCATATCATGGCTGGATCCAGGAGTGAAGTAACGGGAGTCCCTCACCCCTAATAGGGCTCAGCCACACAGAAGGCCAGAGCGAGCTACTTGGTCCTGTGTAGCCAAGAAGTAACCCAGGGCACGTTTTGATACCTCTTTGGAAGGGAATGAAAAACCTCCCTCCATTTCAATTTCATTCTGAAGACAACATTTTTTGAACCAAAGCTCTTAAATACATGGTCTCTCAAAGATTTCTGAGTGTGATTTATGGCTTAATTAATACCAAGTCTTACAAATCTTAACAGAACTACCTTGTCATATATTGTCATTTATCACTTTATTGGAAGGAATATTATCACACGGCTCTGGTACTTATGAAAATAGAGAATTTGTCATGCAAAACTTCGTCTTTAAAACATGCTGTAGAATGGACTATGTAAGGTATAAATGAAGGATCTCAAAATCCTGATTTTCTGATATATCAGACGGATTACACGTGTGCTTCTTCCTCTCCCTCCTCTTCCTCATCTTCTTCCTCTTCGTCATCGTCGTCGTCTTCATCATCTTCTTCTTCTTCTTTGTGCTGGGGATCGAACTCAGGACCTTGTGCTTGCAAGGCAAGCACTCTAACCACTGAGCTAAATCTCCAGCCTACTGATGTTTCTTTGAAAGACTTAGAGCGCCAGTTTACAGAGTTCCAGGCCCTCATTGTTCCTTCTCTGAGAAGTTAGAAGAGAGACAGTGATCCTTACAATTGAAGCAGCCTCTCCTTCTTTCCCTTCCTCCTCTTCTTTCCTTTCCTCCTTCTCTACTTCCCTCTGTTCCTTCTCATCTTCCCCTACTTTTTCCGCTTCTCCTCCTCCTCTGCTTAAGATTATAGAGTTTATAAGAATCAAGAATGATGTATAAAAACAGATGAAAGAGGGAGATAAATTATAATCCAACCCAATATCCTTTATTTGAGTCATTTTCTAGTAATAACAAAGAGGCAGGGAGGGCTGGACAGCTGCTACCACAAAGCAGGTTTCAAAAACCTCAATTGCTGCCTCTTAAAGCTGTTTAAAACTGAAGAGAGGGGCTGGGGATTTAGCTCAGTGGTTAGAGTGCTCGCCTCGCAAGCACGAGGCCCTGAGTTTGATCCCCAGCACCTAAAAAAATAAAAAAGAAAACAAACTGAAGATAGATCATTTAGTAAATGATACATTGTATTTTGGTGTGGCACACAGACACCTTGTGAAGTCCACGAACCACACGCCTGTTCCTTTTGACTCAGAGTAAACAGGCCTGTCCTCTTCAGTCGTCCTCCAGCACCCTTCTGGGCACAAGGGGTGTGTGAAAAAGAATTTGCTTAGTGAATAAGTAATTCATTCAGTCATTTCACACAGACTGGAAACACACTCCCCCGCCCTGATAATAAAATAGAGAATCCTAAGAAGCTCTAAACTTCACTCTGGAGGCAAGTTGGCATATCATTGATTTTCAAAAGAAAAAAGAGCTCATACACTGCCTGTAATCTCCTTGTCACTCGCTAAGGTGGGTCCACCAAACAATGATACTGAAGGGTGCAGCCTCAGACCCCAGCCTGGAATTTAGCATGGACAGCTTCACTCAAAAGTTATTGTGTGAGAAGAAAGGGGTTAAAAATAAACAAAACACACCACAACCAAACCATGTCTGCCACAATATGAAGTTTAAATAACAAGGACCAAGGTAAACAAGACTGTTCAAAATATATTAAGAGACATTAACATTTTAATGAGTAAATGGCTTATGAAAGGGAAAATAATTTGCCTTGCTACAACAATGACCTTCAAAAGTGATCCGAAGAATTTTCCCTTATTAGTAGAATTTTACCCTTATTAGTTCTTCATTTCCAGATTAATAAAACAAAACAGCGAAGAAATACGAAATAATATTTCTATTGGAAAGATTGAGCCCTAGAGAAATTCTTTTCTCTTTGCATAGAGAACTACAGCTTGTGTAAGAGAAGGTTTCTTTTCATTACTGGTTATTATTAGAATGTTTAATCTACGTCCTCTTTTATAATCCTAATTTTATCTACACACACATGGATTTTAAACAGTTCCTACTAAAGTTTAAAGAGGAATTATAAGGAAAAAGTACGGGAATATGAATGCTATTATTAGGACATATGGGTTTGGGCTGTATATATGCAGATGTATAAGAAATGAATCATCTGTGGTCTTCCAGGGAAGCCTGTCTTTAGTAATCTCCTGATCTATTCATCATCGGTTGATGCCTACTCTGGGTGCCACCTGAGTGATTATTCCCACAAAGCTCATAATTGCGGTAATTAGGGTCATGTGACCTTCCACACGTTCCAGCTTTTTACAAAAAAAAAAAAAAAAGAGAGAGAGAGAGAAAGAAAGGGCAGATGGCCAAGTATTAGCATTTGAATGCGCACTGGGGATCTTGGAGTTGAGCAGTTTAAATGCACCAGAAAGCTGCCAGTGTCTATTCTCCAACACATTTCAAGGAGTAATTTCACTGCTTTTAATATTGTCCATTCTGCTCTGCACAAGGGGCTCTGCCTTCCCTTTCAAGCTAAATCCGAGCAGTGGCACCCCAGTAATTTCCCCAACGCCCTGGTTCCTGTAAGTGGGAAGAAGGGCTAGTGACTGTTTTACTTGAACCTTTCAGCGAAAAACCTTTCCCCCTTTGTTTTAGAATACACTGATAAAATGTTCAGAGGGACAAAAACACCCACTGACCACTTTACTTAGGAAACAAGCATTTTATTCATTTTACTTTGGAAGGGCAAATACCAATTAGAAGCGACTGGATTTCATTCTTCCTGCTGAAAATAAAGGTAGAGCCCTCTCTCCACTCTCCCTTTTCTTTGAGAATTCCGTCTCTGCCCTTTCAAATGTGTGTAAATCTTGCAATGACTGAAGAAGCCTCCAGTCAGTATTACAACGCAGGAACATTCCTCAATAACCTCAGATCCATCTTTTAGAAAAGCAAACACCTAGGGCGGGAGCTCCTGGTTTCCCAGCTCCCGAGGAAGGGAGAGAGCCCAACTTCAGTGGGCTTCTTGATCCAAGATGCTAAACTATTTCCTGTCATAAAAGTAGGAGATATATGTTTTTCCTTAGATAAAGCCAATTACCCAACAGATGGTCACTCAATTATGAGGTGAATTTAGCATGATTCTGCAAGTCCTCTTACTTTAGGACTAATTATTGTTATCTTGAATGCACACATGGATGTAATGGGTTGTATCTGTTTGGCTGAGTAAAAGGGTGAGATTTCTTTTAGCCTTTACAACCTCTTAGCAGATGCTTGTAATGTGAATCACATTCTGGTTTAATGCTTATTAAACAATACGAGTGTGTTTTCCCTCTCTCTACCTCCATATCTCTCTCTCTCCTCTCTCTCTCTCTCTCTTTCTCTCCCTCCCTCCCCTGTGCTCCCTTTGTGATGAGGACTTCCGGGTCTGGAGGCATTTTTTCTTATTTCCCCAACAATTTCCATTCCAATTAATCCTTCTCCCTATACTGGAGCCCTTTTAAATGTTTTGTAAAGAATTTAAATGTTAAAATTCTAAATTTCTCATCTGAAATTTTAATAAAGAGGTATGGTAGTTTATTAATTCATTCCTTTTAATTATAAACAAACTTGGTAATATTAATACCAAAATAAAATAAATACAGATATCGAGAGCATTAGTTGGAACATTTGTTTCCCATGTATTTGCATCCTGGTGGTTTTTTTCCTTTTCACAAAAACTAAGACAAAAAAATAACTTTGTTAAAGGAGGGTCCTGGAACAGACAACCTCGTCAGTATTTCTCCATGTAAATATGCTACGTGTGCAGGAAGGCACGAAAAATCTTCTGAATGGGCTGGCTGTCTACTCACAGTTTAAAAAAAAGTTAGATATACATAAAAGTAGTTCAACAAGTATTTGTTAAAAGAAAAGGTCAAAGATCTAAAGGGAAGAGAAAGGGAAAGGATGGAATCCAGGTCCAAAGTAAACCTGTACTGAATTCTCACTCCAGGTGCACCAACTTCCCAGTACTCTTCCTCTTCTGTGCCTTGAATTTCAAAGACCCTTCCAGGAAATAGTCTTTCTCTAACTCTCCCTCCATATCGTTCTATTTAAATTCTATTCAGCTTTAAACCCAGCTGATATTCCTTTTAGTAACTGCGGCCCTAATAAATCAGAGTGAATTACGTCTTCTCCTTATCTGTTCCTAATGTCTGTACTTGGCACCAACTTCCACGTGTTAGTTACTATTGTTATGCACTAGTTTTACTTGCACTTAACTATAAACTACAGAAGAGCAAAGGAATCATTTTTAATATTCTTAAAGCATTCACGGACTCTACCTCTCAAATGAGTCCCAGTACCAGATTTATTAATAATTTCCACTTCATTGAAAATGTAACCTCATGTAGGCTTACTTCGTATTTGAAAAGATTTAATTGCAAGAGTACAGATAGCTAACAATGACTCAGAAAAACTATCACTTATAAATTATCTTTCCTTGATAAAATCACATGTTTATGAAACTGTGAGACTGAAGAATATAATTTGATTTTTCAAAGTCTGGACCAGGCAAAAATGTGTTATATCTTGCTGTTTTTTCTTTTCTTTTTCTTCTTTTTTTTTTTTTTAGTTATCAGTTATTCAACCTGTAGCTGGGATGGGATTTTTTTTACATAAAGTTTTCTTTTCCTTGGACATATTTCTCCTTCCTCCTCTCTGCTCCCCTGACCCCTATACAGCCCATGTTTTGGTTAGGTAACGACTCATACATCCAAGTAAATGAAATACTATTCAAATACATATCAGTGGAATATCACTCATGGCCCTATCAAAATCATGAATTAATCAGATAAGTGTCAAAAACTAAAACTGTGTGGGCTTTATCGATAGAAAATGAAATTACAGATGTGTCTCTACACAAACCATGGCCTGTAAGTGGAAAACATAACTGTGCAATCCAAACAGAAACCATTTTTTGGTGTTTTGCCACACATTGTGGTGTTTATTTACTAAACACAAAATTAAAGCAACTTTTGCTCTTAGTGCAGAGTGGTAATCAACAAGAAAGTTTGTAAAACCTGCCTGAGTATGTATAGGAAAATCAAAAAATTTACCAATATTTACTCAGTCTCTACAAAGTATAAGAAACTCAACAGCTGTTCCAGGTATGTTGGAAGAGGGAGGAAAATGTTTCACTGAAGACAATAAAACTGTTTAGCTCCTCTGGGGAACTTATATTTCTTGTATAGGTAAGATCATCCAAGTAGTGGAAAATGTTCAGGTAACTTCAGTAATTATTAACATGGCACAATATGGTTTTGTTTAGTTTTGTTTTTTGAGGTAGGACCTCACTAAGTTGCTAAGATGCCCAGGCCAGGCTTGAATTTGCAGTTGTCCTGGTTTACCTTCCAGCGTGCTGGGATTACAAGTCTGAGTCATCACGCCCAGCTAATATGTACTTTTTATGTTGTACAACACTTGTATGAAATAGAACAAAAGGTAATTACACTCCACTGAAATGAGTGTCATAATAGCCTTGCTTGAATATACGAGTAAAATTTTTCTCTGTTCACTGACTTCACTTAGCCTACCTGGCTGCTCATATATGTCTGAAGTGTACACTATCAATACTAAAAGATTTATCCTTTAATTTCCAAATGCATGAAAAAAGGTAGAATAACTCACTAAGAACAAAGGTTTCCCCTCTTTAAGGTCACAGACAGATGGTCTAAATTAGATCTCGGAGTCCCTAAGAGATAATGGAAGTTCACAGTGAAATTGGAAAGAATTTCCATTTGACGAAATTGTTTGTAGTTTAAACATCTTGCCCTCTTGGTAATTTTTTTCATATTTCAAATTTATCTAAAATTTCTAGACAATGAGAAAAATCTGAAGGAAAATAAAAAGCACAATTGGAGGAGGGAATTCTTGTAATCTTATCTTCACTAATGGTCTCAGATACGAGACTCTCCATTCCTCCATAAATACACTTTTTAAAAAAACTCTGTTGCTTTCTTTATTCTCCTTTCTGAGGCTAACTTTGCTTATGGCTTGCTTAGGATCCCTTTAAGATGCTACCACGGATGGTTCTAAAATGTGAGCCAGCTCACTTGTACCTTAGTCTCGTCCCATGCGGCTTCTGGCAGAACACTACTATGTGGCAACAGATTTGAAGGAAAGGCTGAAAAGGATCTCATTCTGCAAGTGAAGCATCTTCAGACAGAAGATGTCAATATCCCTCTTACTTGTCATTCTCAAGATGAATACCTGTTAATTTAAGCCATCCCACAATGATGCATACACATCTATTACAAGGAAATAATTACAGTTGGGCTAATTAAAGGGGTATTTTCCAGCTATTTTTATTCCATAAGAGTCTCTTCTATATTTTTAACTGGTAACATCTCATAGAATAATCTCTTACAAAAATTGTGTTTGGTTTTGTGACAACATCTATCTTTGTGACAAGTTCTACCTTTGAACTACAAACTTTATTTGACAGACACACATCTTTTACTATAAGAGATGAGAATAGCCAGGCATGGTGGCATACATCTGTAATCCCAGCACTTGGGAGGCTGAGGCAGGAGAAGTTCCATGAGTTTCAGGCCAGCTTGGGCTATGCTGTGAGTTCAAGGCCAGCCTGAACTACATAGAAAAGAAAGAAAGAAAGAAAGAAAGAAAGAAAGAAAGAAAGAAAGAAAGAAAGAAAGAAAGAAAGAAAGAAAGAAAGAAAGAAAGGAAGAAAGAAAGAAAGGAAGGAAGGAAGAAAGAAAAAAGTAGAGGGAGACATATAGACATAGGCGCATGTGTGAAATATTGTCAGTGTATTTTTCTTAAATTCAGCTCTTCAACTAGTCAGATTTGAAATACTGGAAAAGTAATTAAAATAAAAGCTCTAGAGCAACACGAACAAGACAGTGAATAATATGGAACAAAACTCAGTCTGCATCGGTTTTTATGACAAGTGCTTTTTTAACATTCTTGTGTTATTAAATAACTGTAAGAAATCATTCAGAAAATGCAGATAATTTCACGCTTTTTAGAAACAATCCAGAAAACATGCCACGAAGCAGAGCTTTGATATTGTTCATTTGCAAAGTTACCCAAAACCAGCACGCCTGTCTATCTTGCTAACTATGAATGCTACACATATATTATATCCCTCATTCATATACACAATCACTGATCCTCTATTCTTAGATGAATAACTGATAAAGCTTAACAACCTTACGTTGATTTGTAGAAGACAGAAACAGCAAAACATCTCTCTTTTTAACAATACAAACTTGTTATTTTGCAGTAAGTGGAACATAAAAGATTTCAAAATGATTGGACTCCTTACATAAGACCAACCAACCAAGAGTTTTACGTAAATGGATTATTATGGAGAATAAATAGAGAGAAGGAAATATACTCCTTTTGTTTCAAAATCATCCAACCTACCCTAATAAGATATAAAGCTCTAATTTAAGTCTTATTATTCTTTAATCATATAAATGGCATGCAAAAAGATCAGTTGCATTAGTCTTTGAAATGGTTTTCTTTCACATGATTTCAGGAAAAGAATAAATATTAGCTGATCAGTGAATTAAATCTGCAGGGCTGATTTCATAAGCAAGAGGTCTGTAGGAAACAGACACAAGGGGTTGTCTTGTAGCCATTTGATACTAGTTAGTTAGGAGAAAGACTCAGCTAGAATATTTTTTTCATGGCTGACTGGATTCAATAGTTATTCTTTAACGTGGAGATCCAATAGTTACTCTTTAATATACTTCCAGTGTGTAGTGTTTTCATATTTGTTTCTGGAATCAACAAGCCTTCTTCCTCAGCATGTCAAGCTTGTCAAAATAAAGGAGTAATTTCTAGAAATGTATTCTGAGGTTCTCCATAGGTCGTGTGAAGAAATGAGAGGCCATGGCGAGTCTGCCCACCACCCCCTTCAATCACTTCCTGCCTGGCCCATTTCAAGTCACATCCTGAGCTAATTCCTTAGTTTCAGGGTTTTTAGCAGGAAAGCATCACTATTTACAAAGAGGAGAAAATGCTTTTTTTTTTAATCCTTTTTTTTTTGATGGATCATATTTTGGAAAACTGAACAAGGAAAGGAAATTCTCCTAGGACTAACTAGTATTTCCAGTTTGAAATATGATTCTAACAGCTTTGTAGCTCTCCGGAAAGTGGCAAGCAAATAATTGGGTGATCTACAAATCTTTCCAGACTATTGAAGTCTTTCTGTGTCTTTATGCCAATTTAATGGCTAGAATTCTGGATATGACTCTTCTACAAAAATATTATTCTATTAGGCTAAATGTAAGAATAAAATATAATAGTAAAATTCATTCGCCTTTCCTTCACCTTATTTTTCTAAAATCTCCAAATTAAACTTAACAATGATTGCTGTTTCAGATATCTTTTGGGTGATGATTGTTTAAAGTCCTATTTTTGCTCAACTTTTTTTAATCACAAAGGGAGAGAATACAGTGATTAATTATTGCTATAATACATACATGTAAACATATATGTGGCTCTATACTTCGGTCTACAGATATGTGTAAGATTTTTCGTTGTTTAGGATCTCAATAATTCATTGCATAGGTATTTCTGTTAGGGTCCTACTAGGGCAAGAGGCAAAAGAGTAAAGACCCCAAGGCTCCTTGATGAGCCTACGGGTATGCCTCAATGAGATAAGACATATCTAGAAGTAATCGCAATAAAGCATGAACATAGGCTATAAGGGATGTGTGAAGCACTACAAACAAGTTGGAAAAGAAATATAACTTCTCCCTAAAATAGTGTTGCAAGGTTGACTAAGCAGCCAGCCGGAATTCTTCGTCGTCTCCGGACATCCCAAAGCACTGAAGTTTACTAGGAAAACATAAATGGTGTCCTCAATCTCAACTCCCCTGATTTCACTAGAGCACTAGAATTTTCTACACTTCTTTTAAGTAGAAATCTGCTTATTCGAGTAATGTACTACTTAGTTTGCTAACAATATCTTTACTACAAGACTTAGTATCACTCAACAAAGTCTACAGAAATACTTTGCAGTCAATTTAATAAGTTTTCTTGGGGCTGGGGATTTAGCTCAGTGATTAGAGTGCTTGCCTTGCAAGCACAAGGGCCTGAGTTCGATCCCCGGCACCACAAAAAAAAAAAGTTTTCTTTCATTTATTTATTTGAAAGTTTTTATAGCAATAGTTTCAAGATCCTTCTTCATTTCACTTAATTTTTAAGAGAAGAATTTATTATTCATGTAAAATCTAGGAAAAGAAAAAGCTTTTAATGGACACTGTAAAAGAAGATTGAAAACTTTCACTTTTAAGATTCACAATAATCTACTTTCACATTTAAACCTGAAACGATGTTCCCATTTTACAGATAATAAAATCAAGGGCACTGCCCACCGCTCAGTAGTACAGCAGAAGGCATCAGAGATCAAGCCAGGCAGCACACATTAAAATTAGTGGGACTCGAGCAGAAAAGAAGACTGGGTTCCAGGCTGTCTTGGAACATGGAATCAAAATCAGGGCTTTGATAAATAATTTTATATAATTACTATTGATTTAATAATAGAAAATCATCTCTAAGAATTCTAAGCACCAAAAAACCATGAACTCATCCAATTTTAAACATATGTGCATCAACCAATATCACAAGAAACACTTTAGTATAGTCACAAGCAACTGCAAAGGCAGGAGAAGTTTCACAGGGTTAAGCACCTCAGGAGAAGCAACACAATCTTCGGCAGCAAGTGTCAGTTTGAGGGTGGGATGCAGGTTGGGTCTTAATGGAAAATGTGCGCTATGTACTGTTTGCATTAAGGGACAGATAAAGTGCTCGTTTACGGTACGAAGAAGAAACTGATCAACCAGGATGTACAGTAATATTTTCCTTTTGACTTTCCATTTGCAAAATTAGACTTGAGCCAATAGATAACAATTTAGGAAAATGCTCTAAATAAACTTAAAACATTCAGGACAAAATTCATAAAACCTAAGCACTAGCTAACAAGCATTTTAACCTTTGGCTTCTACCAGATTTGTAGAATAATCGTAATTCTTCTTACAGCATTTCAAACACTTTCAGAAAAACAACTGTGCCTTATATCACTTCTTGAATATTTCAATAAAAGCAAACTTGAGAACGCTGTTAAAACTGTTATACTTGCCCCATTCCTCAGAGTTCTCAATCTCTTTTTCAAGAAAACTGATTAACAGAATTAAAACTATCATCCACCTTTATAACAATAAAAAATATTCAGTTTCTGACTTTGTTGCTTCAACAGCACAAGACTGAATAGCCTTCCCAAGATGGCAAAGAGCGAGCCAGTGAGATTAACATTAACTGGTAATTCTATCTGAAAAGGACAGTATGTTGTTTAGATCGATTTTTAATGAGCCATAACTATTCCTTTATAAGACCTCTTTCCTCTTCTATATTAGATTTTTAAAAAGTCAGAAACCAGTATTCATTTATCAAATGGAAAGATATTTTAAAATCCCGATTCTAAGGCTGGCACCGGAATTGTGTAACTCAGACTGCATATGACATCAACGAGTGTACACTGGTACAGTAATTCTGGGGAACGCTCACAATATATCACTTCAAACATATTAATTCCCTTAAACTACAGAAGTCTACTTCTACAAATTCACACTAAGTACAAGATTAGCAGTGAACATTAAACATTTTAGTAGAAGACTATTCATAGCAACGATATCTATCATAGCAATTATACTAGGACAGTCTCATAGTGGGTAAACTGTGAAGCAAATTATAGAATATCCATAGATTAAAATACTCACTACCATTTTAAAATCACAATTTCAATTAACTGGAAGTTAAAGGATGCAAGGTTTAATGTTAATTTTGTAAAAACAAAACACTGAAAACTTGAGAATAACACACCAAAAAAACTGGTAGTAGTTTAATGATAAAATAGGTAACTCAGAAAAATGAATGCACATTTTCAAAAGGTAAAATGTGTGGTCTAAAATGTTAAAAATCAGTCTTAAGTTTACCTTCCTAGGTTCTATACTGCCCACGGTTCCTTTTTTATCAACTTTAGGGGATTTAATTTTTTCCACTGTACATTCAGTAAAACTGTGTTTTACAGACTCTAAGGTACAATCCATTATAATACGCAAATCATTTACCACCAAGAAAGAAAAAAATGCTGCCCACTTAACTATAAAATCACTTCATTTCACATAGTTTAATGTGGAAAATGTGTATTTTAGAAATGCTATTCATATGTCTCTGCTTACAGCTTGCTAGTATCTAGCAACTATTGTGATTTTTCTCAGGTAATATAGAAAAATAAGCTTTTGTGAGAGGGAATTTTTTTCTTTTTCCTAAACCAAAAAAAAAACTTAGCTCTGGTTGAGAAAATAATGGTAATTTTCAAAACATATATTCTGTTTCTTATGAGTTAATACATTTTTAAAAGCTTGGCTACACCTAGCTGCTTTTTTAAAATGTGATTTAAGTAATTATCAAATTTCTTTTAAAAATATTTTCATTCTCAGGAAGACCTGATAATAGAGGTTGAAACCTATTTCCACTTCTTTGTATGTTTTATGTACTTTAATTGCTGTACTTATATTAAGTTGTACTTACATTCAGAATCTGCTGTATTTATATTAAAAATATGGCAGTCATAAGAATATGGAAGTCCTTCACATTTTGCCCAAACACACCGGATATTCATATTCCCACCACTGAAATTCCATATGGAAGATGGGCAGGGATCAGATTAAGGTAAAATTTTGTGTATTAACTCTTACTAGTTTTTTATAATGAAATCTTATTTCTTTTTAATTTTTTTCTTTTTCTAAAGTTGGTCAGGTGAGGATGTGATTTCAAAAGCTATGTTGACCACATGAACTGGAAAATAAAAACCAGAAAAGGAAGCGTTTACTTCTTATTAAAATAAAAGTGAAAAGTTCAGGCTTAATTCTGTGCATTGAAAACATTGCTGATTCAAATACATATACTTTGCGAATGTCTTATTCTACTCGTAATTTCTGTTTGGCAGGTAAATGAGATGGAGGTTGGTTGGAAGAAAAAGAGTAGAAGTTGTTTAAGTGGGTTTAAAAGAAATTATATGTTTAAATGTACATGAGTGTACACAGAATATACTAAACAGTGAATAAAAAAAGGAAGCCAGGCTAAGTGTTTTCAATAAATTCGAGTTACAACTATACCAACTCATCAAAATAACACATTTTAAAAATCATTTTAAATCATTCTTTGTAGGTATTTCATCATTTTTTTCTTTATTAAATTTGCAATTGTCATTAAGCATGATCCCAACATATTCTACTTACTTAAATCCATGCAGATTCAAAGATAGGAACATATAGTTGCTACTTGAAAAAAAGAAATAGCAGCAGGCCTTTGTGTGTATGAGAGAGACAGAGAGACAGAGCGAGACAGAGAGAGATGCATTGACGCTGTCAGAGTGAGATAGAAACTCTGACTGAAGAAAGTACATACGATGTGCCTGCTACACGGCACATACTGCGCTTTGAGGAATTAACCGCAGACTCAATAGAGAACACTCTTGGACAGTGTAAGCATAAATGAAAACCCAATGTTTTCCTTTATGTTAATCATTAACAAAAAGCCCGAAAGTTTAGCAACACCTGGTTTTGCTCTTCCACAAACAACAAAAGTTCTTATTTCCTTCAAGGTTAATTTTTAATTTTATTTTTAAATATGAATGGATGTTCTCAAGAAGAAAACAGAAAACGAAACTCCAAGCCTGTTGATAGGAGGGTCTCTCTTTTTACTGTATACTCAGACTCCTATAAAAGCCAATTAAAGAGAAAAACAGTACAAGAGACATTACATTTTAAGAGTCTGCTAATTAATGGAAATTTGTGATTCAGAAGTATATTTTCAGCTCTATTTGCCTTAGGAAATGAATTCTCTGTAGGTACCAGAATATGTAATCAAATTCAGAAAGCAGACCTTTTTTAAAATGTTATTCGGCCTTCCAAAGAAGCCATTCTTTTACTATTCCTGTTCATAAAATGAATTAATTAAAACTGGCCTTTTATTTAAAACCCAACTACTAAGGTGAAAGGAGTCCAACATTCATCAACTAAAGAAATTACAACAACAATGAAAAGAAACAATCTCAGGGAAGCATGTTTGTTAGTGCGTCAGGTCCGAAATACAACCAATTTCTACTTAATTGCAGCGTTTTAGTCACTTTGCAAGAATATCCTGATCTACTAATCTACAGCCCAGGATGCCTTTATCTTGCTTCACAGTTTATTCGTGATCAATATAAATCTAGCACTGACCTTAATTCCAGTCAACAGTCAGAAGATATGTTGGATCAGATCAATAAAATCTGAAAGGAAAAGAGAAAAAGACTCAGTAAACCAGTTAAATAACAGTCTTTACATTTACTAAAGAAGATAAAGAGAAGTTACACAAATGTTCCTTAAATTATAAAAGGTATGAGCTGAAATGTAGCCATTTACAACGCTCAGAGATTATATAGCAATGATACTTTACACTTGAGATTGTTTCCTAGATTTTAAAATTATATTAATTTTTATTTTCAGAAGTTTCCACATCTTTAAACATTCTCATGCTTATATTCTACAACACCCCAACCCCAATTTTTAACATGTTCTATTCCTAATGGGCTACCATTTCTCTTGAAAGATTTTTAATTAAATACAATAAAATGGATGTAGCTGGATCCTGCCACAGACTGAATGTCTGTGTACCCATTTGTCTGTTAAAATCTTACTTCCCAATGTGAGTAATGTGAAGGTGTTGAAGGGTGGACCTTGGGAGACAATTGGTGGCCTATCAAGAGAAAGTCGGAAATATAGAAATACAGATTAGTGCCCTTATCAAAGACCACAAAAAATTTCTTTGCCCCTCCTGCCATGTGAGGACAGAAACACACACATGCACGCACACACACACACAGAGCTGTCTATGAGCAGACACTGTATTGACAACCTTGAATTTCCCAGTCTCCAGAGCTGTGAGAAATAAATTTCTGTTATTTACAAGCCACCCTGTGTATGGAATATTTGCTCTAACAACCTGAACAGACAATGTCAGATCTTTAATCTGATTTACTACCCACAGAGAATTTGTTGGTTTTGTAGTCCAGGATTGAGGTAGGAATAGGGGGTGGCTTGACCAGGTTGGGAAGGTGGACATGACCTTGGGGGAGTGACCTTGACCTGACATCAGCCTGGGGCACGAAATTCCAATTGCCCCTCTTCTCACAGGATCAACAAACTCTCACAAGAGAGCTCGCTCTCTTGCCCTCTTGCTCTTCTAACCCCCTTTTCCCCCTGACCCCTGACCCATGCTCCATCTTTACTGCCCTTGCCTCCCACTCCCTTTTAGATTCTCTAATTGTGGCAGCGGCTGGTTACTTCATTCGCCTAGCAAAACCAGTCTCCCTTTTGTTACTTAAATAAACCTCCTTAAATACCCTAAAATTCACTCCTGCAATTCATTGCCTGCACGAATAAAGAACCTGGAAATATCCTCTCTGAATGCCCCCTACCCCCTGCATCAGGATCATCAATCAGTCTAAAGGCAGCAAAGGTCAAAGATGGCGGCTCCTTGGGCAGCTCAACAATCTTCCCACTGGTCACTCACACCACCCACTGCCATTAAGATAAGCTGAGAAGTAAATACGTGGAAAAGTGCATTGTCAAGGGGAAATCACAAAAGAGGCAAACTAAGGACAAAAGTAAAGCAAACCGTCTGTCTAAAGTCAGCCTGTCTAAAGTCAGCCTGTCTCTTGGACAGACAGCAAAGGAAGTAACTTCAAAATGGCAAGAGTGAGATTCTTTACTTGATTCAGGGAATATTTATGGCAGAGTCTCCAATTAAGAAATAAGCTAGCTCTGAAAGTTTCTTCGTGAATTAATTGGTTGGAAGTTAGCATATGTTCTATATGTCAGACATGTTCCATTATTAGACCCCAGGCTAAATTCAAAAACTAAATTAGCCTAAAACAGAAATTAATCCATGAAAATAGTGTGAAATAACAAAAAGAAGAACACTAGTGAATAACAACAACAGTAAAAACAATCGAATATGAAATAGTTGATTTTTAAATCTAAGGGCAAGTGCTTAAGAAGAGTAAACTTTTTCATCCTATGAAGGAAGTGATACATTGATACATCCATAAAGCTCTTTTAAAAAGAGGATCTAGAGGATACAGAGGACTTTGAAGATTAATACCTTGGTACGCCCACCTCCAATCCAATCGCTACATGTTATTTTCTTTCATATAAATAATCATTATTTGGCCCTAAAACCAACAACTCCCTAACTGTGTCACAGTGTCCACATTGCTCCAGTAGACTCACAGAGGAATGGGAAAATATGTTCAAAACACACAAAAAAACACAAACACTGCAACAACATTCACTGACACTTACACCAATTACTAGAGTAAGTGTAATACTTTCAAGTTTCGATGTTAGACTACACTCTATTCCCTTCAATGACATCGCTGCTTTGAAAAGATGAATTTTTGACGATGTTTGAATGAAACATCAACACTACGAAAATCAACATGGAATAAGAAATCAGGATGCGAGGGTCCAGTGGGACTCCATAGTTTGAGGACTGGGCAGTACTCAGGCACACATCTTAGTTGCAAGTAATTGTGGATTTCCAAGAATAAAAGTAATTTAACTTTCAATTCACGTATATTATTTTTTTCTAAAGGCCTTTAAATGGTCGGGACTGAAATATGTACCTATCATGCTAATTAAATGGAACTGTGAGGCTCATCTTTTGATCCAGATGTGCTAAAAAAATAAAACTACTGAAGTACTGAGGGTGTTAGAAACAAAGAAAGTTTGGAGTTCTATTAGTGAATAGGGTTTTTATTTTTTTTTTTCCATTTTTGCCCCATGTATTTAAAAAAAAGAGCAACTGGGAGAAATTAACAATAAAAAGAGAAGTACAGTACAGAAAAGGAAAGGGAATTTTAAATAAGAGGAAAAAATATTAGGAGAATGAGGAAGGACAGAGGTTCACCACATAAGTGAGGCTGGTTGTGTGTGTGGCTGAGTGTGCAAATGCACAGATGTGTAAGCAGGAGGGGTCTAAAATAGTATACAAGAACACCAGGCTATGAAACACAAAGAACAAGCACTCACGCATGCAATGTTTTAACTATACTGACCACAGGTCATCATCTCCTGTGAAATAGAAGGTTCTGGAATGGAGATTTTGATTCAAATCTAAATGTTCCCTAGAAAGAAAGTTAATTTTGCCTATCAGTATGAATGTACTTAATGCCACCGAACTATACATATAACAATGCTTAAAATAACAAAATTTATGTTACATATATTTTACTACAATTTTTTTTTAAAGAAAACTTATTTCCCTAGGATCAGGCAAGGTGTCTTATACCTAAATTTACTCACTGATCATTTAGTACCTATTGCAAGATAAATCCCAGCATGATACAACCACTTAAATGTTTTAAGGAATAAAGAGATTACTAGTTTCCTGGAGCCAGAGAAAGACTAGATGGAACTGCCCATTCGTTTGTATGAAGAGTTTTGAGTCTCTATTTCTTGCTAAGAGAAAGGACTTTTGCATATTAGATAAACATTCTACTATCTTTACTATTTTTTTAAATTGATTACATTCATCATTTCTACATGTACTTCCAAAAATATACTTTCACAGTAATATAAAATGGCACTTGCAGGATTTTTCAAAAGTCAGAAGCTATTGGTACCTAACTTGGTTATGTGTCTCACGTATTTGGGAAGACCTCTAACGAGGCTGCTGACATTGTCCCCTCACTATACCACCATTGTCAGGCCCATCTCCAAAAGGTGTTTTCTGTATCCTCTTTTCAATACAGCATGAATCAAACACAAACTTCATGTAAAATATTAGTTCTACTAGCTCTGTGAATCTTGTACTTGAATCCATATGTACACCTGTGAGTTCAGTACTGAGAAGAGTACCAAGTATTTTCGAATAAATGAAGATGCTTAGTCACTCAAATACCTCATCTTCGACAAAGAAGCCAAACGCCCTCACTGGAAGAAAGATAGCCTCTTTAATAAATGGTGCTAGAAAAACTGGCTTGCCACATGCCGAAAACTAAAACTAGATATATGTCTCTCACCATATACTAAACTAAAATCGAAGTGGATCAGAGATCTAAACTTTAAAACAGAAACACTAAATCTACTGGAAGTTAGAATAGGAAGAACTCTTGAAGACATAAGGATAGGAAAAAAAATTATGAACAAAACTCAGACTGCATGGGAAACAACACAGAGGATCAGCGCTTGGGACCACATCCTATGAAAAAGCTTTTGCACAGCAAAAGAAATCACCAACAGAGTGGCACGAAAACCCACAGAGTGGGAAAAAATTTTTACCAACCGTTCCTCAGACAAAGGTCTAACATCTAGAATATATAAAGAACTCAAAAAAAATCAGAACCCCCAATCCAAGAATGGGCATCTGAAATGAATAGACACCTCTCAGATGAAGAAATACAAATGGCAAACAAATATATGAAAAACTGTTCAACATCACTGGTCATTTGAGAGATGCAAATTAAACAATGCTAAGATTTCATCTCACTCCAGAAAGAACAGCTATTATCAACAAATCAACCAATAACAAATGCTGGCGGGGCTGCGGGGGAAAAGGAACCCTCCTCCACTGTTGGTGGGAATGTAGACTGGTCCCACCACTGTGGAAATCAGTGTGGAGATTCCTCAAAAAACTACAACTAGAGGTTCCACTTGACCCAGCTATTCCTCTGCTTGATATATTCCCAGAAGAATTAAAATCATCATATCACAGTGATATATGTACAACCATGTTTATAGCAGCACAGTTTGTAATAGCTAAGTCTTGGAAACAACCCAAATGCCCAACAACTGATGAATGGCTAAAGAAGATGTGGTTTTTTTATGCAGCAGAGTACTACTCTGCCATAAAAAAGGATAAACTTGAGATATTTATAGATAAATGGATGCACCTTGAGAACAGACACACATGAGAACATATCAAATTGTTTCTCTGATATGAGAAACCATAAGTGTAAATAAGGACAAAAAAGTATAACAGATACTAAGTAAAAGAAAAATAATATTCAATAGGGAGAATTAGAAAGGGAGGAGGGGGAAAAGAAGCAAAGGAAAAAGAAAAGAAAGGGAAAGAGGAGAAAAATGTAAATAAAGCTACTGTAAATAGAGAAGGGAGGCGGAGGGGAAGTAAGGGGTGGGGAAGAAGGGGTAGAACCAAGATGTACCATGTATGGGTACAAATTAACTATGATGAATGTGATCACTATGTATATAATGTACCAATACATGTTCTTGGCAAATAACCAAAAAAAAAAAGAAGGTGCTTAGTGTTGTACTTTTGTGGCTCTTCGTCAAATGTAAAAACAGTTGAAATTTCCCCTTTTGGTCAAAACAAGGAAAAAAAATCCTATTCTCGCCCTTATTTGGGTTCCACAGAAAACACAATCCTTTTAATAAGTGGTTTTCGGGAAATTGGATATCCACATACAAAACAATGAAACTGGACCTTCCTACCATGAACAAAAACCAATTCAAAATGAATTAAAGATTTAAATGTAGGCCCTGAAATTGTAAAAGTCCCAGGAAAAACAACCATACTGGAACATCTCCTTGACTTTGGCCTTGGCAATGATTTTTTTTTAATATGAGACCAGAAGCTCGAGCAAAAACAAGCAAAAATAAAGAAGTGGGACCACATCAAAACGCCCAGCAAACATTTAACAAAATGAAAAGGCAATCTCTTAATGGGAGAAAATATCTGCACACCATGTAGACACGTGGTGAATGGTTAATATCCAAAATACGTAAGAAACTCTTCAACTTGATAGTGACAAACAAAAACATATGATAAAAAATAAGCAAAGCACTAGAATAGACATTTTTTTCCTAAGAAAACATAAAAATGTCCAACTGCTGTATGAAAAATTGGTCAACATCACTGATTAGGTAAACGCAAATTAAAAACACAATGATATACAACCTCCAATCTTTTAAAATGAATATCATTAAAATGATAAGTGATTACAAGATACAGAGAAAAGAGAATACATGTATGGATAGAGAGAGCATACACCATACAGCTATTGTGGGAAACAGTACGACAATAACTCAAAATTTTAAAATAGAACTAGCACATATTCCAGAAATCACACTCTCGGTAGGTACCAAAGGAAATGAAATCAGTACCTTCAAGAGATGTCTGCATGCCCATGTTAATTGACATAATAGCCACAATCAGCAAGATAAGGAAACAACCAAAGTATCTACCAACAAATGAATGGAAAAAGAACTTGTCTGTCTGTCTGTCTGTCTGTCTGTCTGTCTGTCTCTCTCTCTCTCTCTCTCTCTCTCTCTC
>PVJO010015964.1:0-43459 GCA_004026905.1 Hystrix cristata | reverse complement strand
CTAGAGATTACAGAAGGAACATTGTGCTGCAAAGCAGGAATTTTGAACAGAATGTGAAGACTGGTGAATACTCCAGGTCATTCGAATGAGAGTCTCATTCAGAGCTACTAAGTTCTAGGTCAGAGGTAGATTTCTTCTAACCAGTGTTATAAAGAGAGCCCAAAGGTCTGAGAGTTCCTAAGAGTTCCAAAACTCTTTGGAAAGACAATGAAATCCAATCTTTCAAAAATACCCATTACATAACAAAAAAAAATTACACTGTATAAACAAGTAGGAAGATATAATCTAACACAAGGGAAAGAAATCAATAGAAACAGATGTAAAAATGACAAAGAAGTGAAAACTGCCAGGCAAAAAATTCAAAAGAATTATTATGTTAAAAGACTTTTTGAAACCATAAACACAATGAGTTACTACATGGATATCTCAATAAACAAATGAGAAGAATTTTTTAAAACTGGAAATTTAAAAACTGAAAAACCTAGTAAGTGAAAGAACAAATTCACTGGATGAGCTTACAAATAAATACTGCAGAAGAAAGTGAATGTGAAATCAAAGCAATAGAAAAGATGACAGAGAGAAAGATGGTTGAAAGAAAAGTAAACAGAGTATCAATGACTTAGGAAAACATCAGTCTATACATACCACTGGTGTTTCAAAAGCACAGAAGGGAAAAATAAGAGCAGAAAAATAATCTTTATTTTTCGTCTAAATTTGATGAAAAATGTAAACAGATAAAACAAGTCCAAAACTCAAGTAGTTAAAAATATAAAGAAAACCACACCTATGTACATCTGAGCCAAACAGATAAAAAGCAGATAAAGAGACTATCCTAAAAGCAACCAAAGAAAAACACATTATAAATAGCAAATAACAAGAGAAATGATCGCTAACTTTCCACTAGAAATGGTGCAAGTCAGACACAATGGAATGTTACCTTTAAAATGTTAAAATAAAACAATCTGTCAACCTAAAATGTTACAGTCGGTAAAAATACCCTTCAAAAATAAAAATGAAAGGGGCTAGGGATTTGGCTCAGTGGTTAGAGTGCTCATCTAGCAAACACAAGGCCCTGAGTTCGATCCCCAGCACCAAAAATAATAATAATAATAATATTTTTTTAAATAAATAAAATAAAAATGAAAGTAAAGATGAAAGAATGCATTACCAGTACATCTACACACAATGAAAATCAAAGAAAATGCTTTAGGTCAATGGAAAAGTATACCAAGTAGAAACATGACAAAATTAAAAGCAACAGAATGTGAGTATGTGAATACAATACAAAAGACTTTTTTGTTTTCTTAACATTTAAAATGTAATTATTCAAAAATTAGTAACATTGTACCACAGATTTATAATATAGAAGTAAAATGTGCCAAAGGATGAGATGGTGTAAGTGGGAGAATACTGTTACACATTTATTGCTGTACAAGTGAAGTGGTATAACATTAATCAATGGTAGACTGCAATAGGTTAAGGAAGTGTATTGTGAGCCCTAACAGAACTATGAAAGTAAATCAAGAGATGGTAGAAAACCCAATGGAGGAAGTATAAAATGGAATCCTCAAACATACTCATGTAACCAAAAAGTAGTGAGGAAAGGATAAAAGAGCAACAAAACCATATGGGAAGAACAGGAGATGAAGAGCAGAAGGGTGGACATAAAGCCAATCATGTTGATAATTTATGAACTGCAAATGGATTAAGACTCCAAAAACGATCATATCAAATGAGATAAAAAGTCAAGACCAAGGTGCATGCTGCCTTCAAAAGACACAGTTTAAATACAAAGAAACCAAAAAGTTCAAAGTGAAAGATGGAAAATATTACACTATGGAAGAAGTAAAAATAGGTGGCTTTATAGATAACAAAGTAGTCAAAAAACCAGAAGTAAAAAGGGATACTTCATAATGATAAAAAGTATCAAGTCAGGGGAAGAACATAACACGCTTGTATATGTGCACATACAACATAGGAATTTCTAGAAACATGAAGCATAAATAGACCAAACTGAAGGAAAAGATGTACCAATCAGAAGGCAAGGTGACAGGTTCCAACACAACCCTCTTAGTACCAATAGAACAAGCAGACAAAATCATAAAGAATAGAAAGTCGAGCAACATCCGTCAGTAACTTGCCCTCCTTGGTATTTGTGAAGCACTGCACCACCTTAGAGCAGACCATGTTCCTCATAAGTTGGTGTGTAAAAAACTCACTGAAGATGTGGCACTGAGCTATGACATACGGCCAACTCAATTTAAGAGGCCAGGAACCCCACAGGGTGTGCACTCTGATCCCAGTGAATTTAACCTAGAAAACAGTAATAAGATATATGGGAAGCTCCAAAATATTTGGATATTTAGCACTTAAAAATAACCCATGAGTCAAAGAATAAATTATGAGGAAAATAAGAAAATGTTTAAAACTGAATGACAATAAAAAATACATCCCATGGAAAACATTCGGATATACATGAAACACTGCTGAGTAGTAAATTTCCTGTTCTAAATACTTATCTCTGGAGAGGGAAAAAAACCATATAAAATCAGAGATGTGAATTTGCTCTCTGAGAAGCAAATCAAAGAAGAACTTAAATTCAACACAACCAAGGTGGTGGAGAGGCACGAGCTAGGTATGGTGGCAGATCCCTTATAATCCCAGCACTTGGGAGGCTGAGACAGGAGGATCATGAGTTTGACACCTGCCTGGATAACACAGTGAGACCCTGTCTCAATAAAACAAAGACAAGAGTCAGAAAGAGAATAAGAGAGAGGGAAGGAGGGAGAAAAAGAAGTCAGCAAAAGGAAAAAGATCAAAAAGGCAAAACGAAAAGGCAGAAGAGGTCAAATAAACGTAAATAAAGGTTAGTTCTTTGAAAATATGAGAAATGTTATAATCCCTCTGACTAGATTTATCAAAAACAAATGTCCTGATATCCTGGAATTTACTGATACCCTGGAATAAAGACAGGGTGCTACTAGAGATGCCCTATTATAACAATAAGTAATGTTATGCAGAACTTTATTCCAACAAAGTTGACAAATCAGATGAAATGGACAAACTTCTTGAAAGATACAAATTAACAAAACTGATACCATACAGACTATCAGAATAGCTCTCAATTAAAGAAATTACATTAATAATTAGACATCTTTCTACAATGAAAAGCTCAGTGTAAAAAAAAAAAGACCAAAAAACAAAAAATTTAAAGGAATAATATGAATTATCTACAAATTCTTTTGGCAAACAGGAAGGATTGAACATTTCCCAAATCATTCTAGGAAATCAGTATAACCTTAAGAGCAAAATATGAATCTTGTAAGGAAAGAATAGACTAGTATTCCTCATAAACATAAAAATTATTAATAAAATGTCAAGAAATCAAATACATAATTATATAAAACAGTTAACGCTTCATGACTAAGGGTTTCACGAAGAGACTACAAAGTTAGTTCAATATTTAAAAATCTTAAAAAAAAACTTTTAAAAATCTAAATAAGTATAACTTTTTTCTTTCAACTTTCCTGAATTATTCTGCATAGTTTTTACTACAGAGATTTTGTACCTCTTTTGTTATATATCTTTATTCCTAAGTATCTTATTTTTGATATTACTGCAAATTATACTTTTTAAATGTTCATTTTCTAATTATGACTGCTAATATTTAGAAATACCACTGATTTTTTTGTACACTGACCATTCATTTATAATAACTAAGATATTAGTTGTAATATT
The DNA here is from genome assembly GCA_004026905.1 of Hystrix cristata. Taxonomy (NCBI): domain Eukaryota; kingdom Metazoa; phylum Chordata; class Mammalia; order Rodentia; family Hystricidae; genus Hystrix; species Hystrix cristata. The sequence continues at coordinate 39,721 of PVJO010015964.1, read as the reverse complement.
TTATTTAGATTTCATGAGATTTTCTATGAATATAATCATATCATTCACTAATAGAAGCAGTGCTGCTCCTTTTCCAGTTTTAACCCTTGTATTTTTTCTTTGTCTTTCATACTAGAAATGAACAATGAAAAATAGTTGGAACAAACTTAAGTTACAGTTGGGTCTGAAATTAAACACATCGGTTCCTGACAAACAAAATGACAGGGAAATATGCAGGGCTAGGTTACATTTTTTCACTGTCTTTAAGCAGTAACAGCAGTTGTTCAAGGAAAAGATATTTCTCTCTACTCAACTTGTGATTTAATGCAGTATTTCCGAACATTTCTGATCCACAAATATGGTGTTTGAATTTCATCTGTATATATCTACAGATTCCCAACACTCTGGCTTGACTTTATCTTTGTTTTGATTTTCCTAACCTTTTTTCTCTACTGTTCAGATTGGATTTTTTAATTGATCTATCATCCTCAAATTCACTGGCTCTTTTGTTTTTTTTTTCCGGTCATGTGCATTCTGCTATTGAGCCTGCCAAGTAAATTTAAAAATTTTAAAGTGTATTTTTGTTCTCAATTTTCACTTCATTCTTTTCTGCAGCTTTTAATTCTTTGCAAAAATATTTGACCTTATCTCGTAAAGTATGGTTTTGGTAGCTGTTTTAAAGTCACTGCATGACACACTCAGCTACGTTATTTTTTACAAAGAGCCAGCCAAATCCCTTCACTGGAGGAAAGACAGCCTCTTTAACAAATGGTACCAGGAAAGCTGACTCTCCACATGCCAAAGGTTGAACCTAGACCCATATTTCTCACCATGCTCTAAACTGAAATCAAAATGGATCAAAGAGCTAAACGTTAGAACAGAAACAATCTGCTGGAAGATGAAATAGGTAAAACTCTTGAAGACACAAGCATTAGCAAGGACTTTCTGAACAGAACCCCAGTTGAGAAAGAAATAATACCAAGAATTAACAGATGGTATCACATCAAATTAAAAAACTTCTGCACAGCAAAGGAAACCACTAACAGAGAGAAAAGACAACATCCAGAATGGGGAAAAATCTGCCAGCTGTTCTGCAATGGATTAATATCAATATAAATAACCCAAAAAAATCAGTCCTCCCCCCATTTTGCCGGCAACTCCTCAGAGGACTAATACCTATAATATACAAAGAACTCAAAAGAATTAAACCACCAAAATTAAAGATCCAGTCAAGAAATGGGCAAGAGAAATGAACAGAGGAATTTCTGAGGAAGAAATACAAATGGTCAACAAATACATGAAAAAAATGCTCACTATCTCTAGCCATCACAGAAATGCAAATTAAAACAAGGCTAAGATCCCATCGTACTCCAGAAAGAATGGCAATCATTAAGAAATTAAACAATAACAAATGCTGGTGAGGCTTTGGTGTAAAAAGAACCCTCCTTCATTGTTGGTGGGAACGTAAACTAGTACAATGATTACAGAAATCAGTATGGAGATTTCATAAAGAACGTAGTTTAGAAATTCCATAGGACCCAGTGATTCCCCTACTACATATCTTCCCCAAAGAGCTTAAGACATCATATTACAGCGATAGATGCATATCAGTGTTTATAGCAGCACAACTCATAATAGCTAAACACTAGAAAGAACTTGTGTACCCATCAACAGATGACTGGGTAAAGAAAATGTGGTAGTTATATAAAATGGAATACTACTCTCCTATGAAGAATGACTCTGCTTTCCAATTTGTAGGAAAATGGATGCACCTAGAGAAATACAATGTTGAGTGAAATAAACCAGACACACAAGCTTAAATAGCATATGGTATCTCTCATTTGAGTGAGGCAACGTGCAAACAAAGAAGATAATAAGGATGGATAGAAGGGAACACAGACGTGGATCTCTTGCAATAGAGAAGTGGCCCAAGGGAAAAAGAGTGAGGGATGAGGAAGTAAGGAAAAGGAAATAATAGAATAAAGATACGCTATGTACAGGAACCTAATAACCTCAATCACTGTAAACATTATATGCCATGACATGAGCTAAGATCAATAATACCAACAAGAATGGAAAATGGGATGGAGAACTGGAGAAGGAGGAAGGGGGGGATGGGTAAGGGGATTAAAAAAGAAACAAGCTGTGCTATTTACATGAAACCACTCCCCAAGATGACTGTAAACTGCATGAAGTTTGTAAACTGAATGGAAGAAAAATTTTTTGAAAAAATAGACCCCCCCCCAACAAATTTAAGACCCAGTTTAAAAATGGGCATCTAAAATGAAAAAACACAACTCAGATGACGAAACACAAAAGACCAATAAATACATGAAAGAAGTTCAGTATTTCTGGCCATTCAAGAAATACATATTAAAACAACACTGAGCTTCTGTTTTACTCCAGGAAAAATGGCTACCACCAAGAAATCAACAAATAACAAGTCCTGGCAAGGCTGTGGGGAGAAAGGAACCCTTCTCCACTTTGGTGGTTCTGTAAACAGATACAACCACTATGGAAATCAGTATGGAGATTCCTCCAAAAACCTAAAAGTAGAAATTCCCTTTGACTCAGCTATTCTCCTCCTGTCATCCCAAAAGATTTAAAAATATCATACCACAGCGATGTACGCATACCCATGTTTATAGCAGTACAACTCATAATAGCTAAATCTTGGAAACAGCCTGTATGTCCATCAACAGATGAATGGATAAAAACATGTGGCATTTATCACAATGGAATACTACTCTGTCATAAAAAGGGTAAATTTGAGTCATTTACAGGAACATGGATGCACCTTAAGACCGTAATGTTAAGTGAAGCAACTCAGATACACAAGCTTAACTATTATATGGTTTCTCTTACATGAAAAACTAATACATATATTAGTTTCTCCTCCATCTATAGGAGTTCTCCTCTATATGTATGTGTGTGTGTGTGTGTGTGTGTGTGTGTATACAAACACATATATACATAGGGAGGGAGATATAAAGTGTGAAATAAAAGACAATACAAAAAAAGAGAAAGAAAAAAAGGTACTGAAATCAAGTACAGACAATGCATCTAAAAGTGTACCTTGAATTAGTGCAACAGTCTTACACGTTTTATATGTTCTTTGGCCTATTAGGCTAGTTTTCAATCTGTATATATGATAATCTACTTTATAAGGTCTTACAAAATAAATAAATGAATCTGATGCTGAAAAAATAAGAGGTGACAGAGGGAAGAAAAAGAAGGGAATTGAAATGTGTTACATACATCTACCAATTCTCTACAGTGAATGTAATCATTACGTACTGCAACTTGTATTAATAAAAGTAAAAAAAAAGAAATAAAAATGAAGTGAAAGGAAGAAAACTACCAAATTATTAAGAGGGCCCAGACAGGTCAGATAAAACAGAAGATATACTGTGATGATGTACATGAATCTACACAAAGTTTCTTAAAAATAATGAAGTCTCTGCCTGATAGTTGCAACGTCTCCTCAGGTTTGGAGGCAGTTGATTTTTTTTCCTCTTGAATGGTGAACTTCTCTTCATATTCAAACGCTGAGTAAAGTCTGTATTGTATGCTGGACATTTTGACTATTGTACTTTGAGACTCCGGCACTTGTAGAAGCCCTGGTGAGAGCGCTGATTTCCTTGTTTTAGTAGCCCAGCAACAAATGCGGTCCAGGCTGCAAGTTCCAGGCTGCCTCCGCGGACCTCAGTTCCAACACATCCCAACGGCGCAGCTTGCGTCTGCCCTGCCTGCGACCTGAGCAGCCAGCGTGCCACGTTGGGGACCACTACCATGCGGTTCCATTCTCAGAACCTGTGGCACGCACACCATCTAGGGTCTGAGTTATGCGTGTGTACTTTAGATGTGAACCCAGAAATTCATATATAGCGTCATGGGGTCACTCCTTTGACCTCTTCTGATCTCCCCACGGCCTTCTGGAGCCTCTCTTCCCACTGCTCCCACCAGAGAGCCAGGGCTTTCACTCGCCCGACTTCCCACCACGGAGGCGGCCTGCCGGGCAACAGGGCAGGCACTAAGAAGAGGGAAAGCAACAGGCATTGACTGCACTGTGGGGCTGCAGAGGTTCTGCTCAGCAGAAAGAGACTCCTTGCTTAGACTTTCGGGCACCCACCGATGACACTCTTCACATTGTGTCGCCACAGGGGTGTCCTCCTGCTCTTCGGGGCAGAGGCAGAGCAGAGAGGTTACTCCACCTTCCACACTACCAGAACCCTCAAATCTCATTTTTTATTAAAAAAAAAAAAAAGCCCTCATTTATCAAACTGTTACAAAGCATGCTGACCTACCAAAGTGTTAGATCTTAACAGAAAGGAAAACATCAATGTGTTCCTTGGAGCTGCCAGGTAATTTTATTTTTACTCAGGCTTCAGAATAAAGCATCTCTGGCCTTTGACTTTAAGGAGCATTGTAAGGGAACAGACAAGCAGTAAGAAAACTCAAATCTTGCAATTACTGACCATTGTGAACATGGCTTTTCTTGACACTACATGTAAATATATTTTAAGATAGAAATAAAACAGTTGCTGAAACTGAGAAAATATCACTATGGTCAACCATCAGCAGGTTCAAATTCTGGCATTTCTCAAACATCTCCCTGCTTTCATTGATCAAACTATAATAAGTACTGAACTTACAAAATGCATTTCGATATTAAAATATCTACCTATTTCTGTTAAATATGTTGGCTTCTCATTAGATTTTGATGACGAAGTTTCTCCTCCAAAACCAATGTGCTTGAGCATGAGTATGTGTGCATGTATGTGCATGTATTTGTGCACGTGTGTGTGTGTGTGTGTGTGTGTGTGTATTTGGACACAGTCTCACTCAGGGTGAGAGTACCCATCTCCTACACTACACATACACACAACTCCTCACACATACACATATGTACACAGAGAATCTAGATTTCTGTAAACACAAAAATACATTTACCAGTCACTGACTTTGTCTTTAAAAATCACCATCTCCGAATTGCAACCCATTAGTTCAAGGTCCTTTCTCAAGCTGAACTGAAGGTCCTTCCTTTCAGCCAGGTCCTTGGCTCCACACATACCCACCTCTGGGGACCAAGAGTTCACAGGAATGACAACATTACAAACAAACCACCCTCAAACCCAGAACAGGCCTATAAAAGATTAATCATGTGCTTCCTCCAGGAACTCCAAAGGTAGGAACTTGATAGGGTGGGAAGGGAAATTAAAAGAAAAATGACAGTCAAGCCGCATTACCAGAAAAAAAAAAAAAATGACAGAAGACGCAGTGTTGTACTTGACAGAGATGAAGGTTACAGGATTGGATTTCCTTAACACTTCTCAGTTCAGGCTGTTTCCCCCTCTGCCTAAACGCTGGGTCGTGTGCTCTGGAAATGCTCTCCTGCAGATGTGGACTTGAAATATGCCCAGAAGCTCTCAGAAGGACAGGGTCAAATACCTGGGAGGTAAATGCAGGCTCTTTCTTCACGTGTCACACGGCCGCGTCCCTCTGCAGGAAAATAAACTGGTTAACTATCACTCTGTCCACCGGTGTGACGTATGGACGTGGTGGGAGCATTCATCTTCCCCATCGACCTTACCCAGGACAAAGCCGTGTTCTTGCTTGGCATCAAAGTCACCTACTTACACACACACATTTCTTCGGGAGTCAGAGCCTTTTGCCTGATGGGGCGAAGTGAATTAGCTCTGAAAGTTAGCTCACTGGGTGGTCCGATGAACACAATGTGAAACCTGTGGACACATGTTTCGCTTTACTTTTGTTCCCATGGGACCACATAATTCCTGATGGCATTAACAGGGCTGGCTCACAAACAATAAACGCAGACACAGACCCTTTGTGCACTTCCCATGAAGTTAAAATTTGGTGCTGGTCAGGCTGGCAGATAATGACAAATGCTATGCATTCGGAGTAGAATCAAATTATTCACCACTTTCTTGCCCCTCTCTATTGAAGCATCCTGCTCAGGAGATTACTCCAGTAATAATCCTCTTTAAGGGACTCTGCACAAATGCCACAGTTGCGCCCTATAATTTATGAGCCGATGGTGAGGAAATGTCTCCGTTAAGAGAAGAATCCCTGAGGGCCCAGATGCAGGGAAGGGCATGAGGGTTGCTCAGTACAACAGCACTTCTGGGGGGCAGAGGCAAGACGAGGGGGAGGCCAGGAGATTGTGTTGGAGAAAGTACCAAGGCCAAGGGAGCTCCAAGAGAGACTCGGTCCACCATGCTAACAGCGCCATCTCAGGAGAGTTCAGGAATTTTGTCTCCTGGACATTCCCACTTGACCAACAAGCATTCAGTTCAGGCCATGTACCAGGAACAGTGCTGAGTTAAGGGTATACGTGAATGAAGAAGACATGGGACCAGCATTCAATAAACTTAGCCTGACAGTGTCAATTCCAGAAGTTCTGAGCTCAAGGCATGCATGGGGCGCCTACCATGAAGATGCAGAAATCCTCACCCAGGTAGGGGGAAACAGGGCCCTTCCAGAGTGGGGGTGTTTGGACAGAGTCTGGAAGGGGGCCTGGGTCAGCCCCATGAGTGAAAAAAGGAAATTCCTAAGGTAGTGAAGCAGTGAAGTTACCATACATAGGGGACTTTTAGAGAGCCATGATAGGAAAGGCAAATTACACCCAGACCAGATCATAAAGAGAGGATAGTATTCATCTTACAGTGTTTGAGTAGGTGACACTCCAAGCAGGACGATGCTGTGAGAAGGCGGACATGGCTACACATCTGCTCAGCAGCCATGGAAAAGGTGGTGCCAGCATCAGAGAGGTGCTCAAGGGCATCACCACAACCCAGGCAAGAGGAGACAATGGCTGAGACAAAATGGCACAAATGCAGAGGAAAAGGGACTCTACTATGGGAGAACATGGCAAAGAAAGGAATCAGTCATGACACAGATATTAGGGTTGCCATGGTCGCAACCTTAGGAGAAGACTTCTGGGCTTTTTGGTTTTTACCCTTATTTTTTTTTTTTTTTTTTTTTGGTGGTGCCGGGGATCAAACTCAGACCCTTGCTTGCAAGCACTCTAATCACTGCGCTAAATCCCCAGCCCCTTACCCTTATTTTTTAATGTGATGTTTCTTACAGTACAATTTACATACAGTGGTTTCATTCACTTTACATAAACAGTGCTGTAAGGTTTGACAAAAAATATAGTCATGTAATCTCCTCCACTGTTGCAAACTAGAACATTTCTATCACCTCATGAAGTTTCCTCATCTTTCTTTGAAGTCACTCGCTTCTCCTCCTCCTGGACTCTGGAAACCTCTGATCCAATTTTTGTCTTTTTAGTCTTGCCTTTCCAGAATTTTGTGTATATAGAGTGTCTTAGTTACTTTTCTCTTGTTGCTGAGACAAAATAGCAGACACCCAAAGTTAGGGGAAGAAAGGTTTATTTGGCTCACAGTTTGTAGAGGTTTCAGTCCACAATCAGCTGGATCGGAGGCAGGGTGGCATGGCAGACAAGCAGAAGGCAGGAGGCAAGCAAGAGAACAAGGAAGGGGAGCAGAAAGGGAGTACATAAGCCTCTTCCTGTCCCTTATATTTTATCCAGGCTACACTCCCACCCTTAATCCCAGCACCCTTAATCCTAGTGTCACATCCTTGATCCCAGCAGAACTATGTCAAACTGATCAGTGGACTAATTTAGTAATCATACACTCTAGATCTAGCCACCTCTGAAAACACCCCACCTACGACTACATGAGGATTTGGGAGGACATCTAGACACAAACCATAACATAGAGTCGCATATATGTGGCGCTTTATGGGCTTCTTTCACTTAAAATAAAGCTGCTGAGAATCATCCACAGTATTGCTGGTTTCCATGGATGGCTTCTTCATATGCTGGGTTTCCCATCATATGGATGGTGAGGTGTTCATCCATTTACTGGTTGATAAACATTTGGGTTGATTTCACTTTTGAGCAATTAGAAATAAAGTTGTAAACATCCAAGCCTGTGCTGCCATTAGTTTGCATTTCTCAAGAGTAAAGACGCAACAAAGGGATTTCTCGCTTATAGAGGACCATGATAGGACACTGTCAAACTTTTCCACATGCCTATACATTTTGCATCTTCACTACCAACATCGGAGGGTTCCAGTCACTGCGTTTTCATCAGCACTTGATACTGTCAATTTTTTTTATTTCAGCCACTTTAACAGATGTGTAAAGATGTGTCACTGTGGATTTAATTTGTACTTCCCTAATGAATAACTATGTTGAACATCTTTTCATGTGTTCGTAAGATCATATATTTGGTGAAATGTCTGTTCAACTCATTGACCCATTTTTTTATTGGGTTGTTAGTTTTATTAATGAAGAATGAAGGTCTCTGTATATTCTTATTTCAAGTCCCTTACCACGTTATTTATAAATATTTTCTTCCACCCTGCAATTTGTCTTCCTTACTTTTACATTATTTATTTTTTTTATTTGTCTTCCTTACTTTTCTAAAAGTGATTTCAAAGTCTCGTAAAGAAAGGTGCTTAGTTTGATGAAATCCCACTTATCAAACCCTCCCTTTATAGGCAATGCCTTTGCAAGCTTACCTGAGGAATCACTGCCTCGTTCCACAAAGGTTTCAAAATCTTATCCAATGATTTCTTCTAGAGGCTTTAGAGATTTAGATCTCCTACTTTAGATTTCTGATCTCTGAGTTCATTTTTTATATGGCATAGAGTATGGGTCCACTTATTTACCTATGGATAACCAATCATTCCACCACATTTGTTGAGAAGGTAAGAAACCAGAATCAAGGGCAAAGGATGAGTTTGTCTTTGCCATGCTGAGCTTGGGAAGCGCTAGTCCACTTATCCACACAGGGACACACAGCAATAGTTGCCTGTATAGGACTGAGGCTAAGAGAGATGGATATAAAGACTGCGAACCAAGCCTTTCAGGTATTTGAACCTACCATACTGGTCAGTCCTTCTGTTAACAGATCTGACCAGCAAAAGGAGGAACTAAGGATGAAGTCTGGAAGAAGAGTGCAGAGGTGCTTTCAGCCAAAAAAGTTCACTGAAGTAGAGGAATTTGAAATGGGACTTTACCACCTAAATCCCACTATCTACTCTGTATGTGACACACTTATCAGACAGGAAAACAATGAGAGACAGGGATGTAGTTGGAGGGTACTGCAGAAGGTAAAAACAACTATAGAGTTCTAAATTAGGATCATGGCAGCATTAGGGGAAAAAAAACCCTAAATAATGCACATTGTGTGTGCATATAAGTTTCATAGGTACACACATGGGACTACAGACATCCAAGAAAATGTTAACCTTAAGAAAGAAGAAAAACTGCTAATCTTAGTCTGGTCAGCTTTCCTAAAACAGGTCTCACTTTATTAAGAGGTCTCTAATATTGACTATAAATATTTAAACCTGAACTTCCATTCTTTACAAAAGACTATAGCACAAGCACAACGTTGTCATAGCCTGTTGCTTCTAATAAAAGCTGACGAACTAATTTACAAACGTTCCCAGACCCACCTTACCTCTCTCTCATTGCTCCAAATCATTTATCTCCCTGTCTGTATGATTTGATGAGAAAGGAGGCTGACAGATGCTAACGGAAGTGCTAACATCCACTTTTCAAGTACCAAGCAAGACAAAGTGTGGATTCCAGTAGATGCTCAAAATAAGCAGAGTGAAAGTGAACTGAAATCATTAAAACACAGTTATTGTCATAAGCATAAAATGTGTGGCAAGTGTCACAGCATTGGGAGGCAGAGAAAGGACAGCCCTTAAGTGCCCTCCACTGCCCCACTCGTCATATGCACCCTCTGCTCTATCTATGCCAGCTGCCTGTCCTTGAGGGCACCTCCCTGAAGAGCCCCTTCAGCAAGGGGTGCTGGAAAGGAGAACATGACCCATGTGTATCCCCGGCTTTCTCAGCATGGGCACAACACCGGCCCCTTAGCAATCTGGTAAAGGTACAGATGCACTCACAGATGAGTATTTTCAAATGCATAAAAGAAAACTACAAGAGAATCTAATCATACAGAAATATATTTTTACATCCGACCATATGTGAATACACTGAGTTTATATTGGACTACAGTTTGTGTTTATTACACAGTAAAACATGCTTCTTTAATACATTAAATACTAAAATAACAGAATATAGACAAATCAAGATGAAATTTTACTTTTTAAAGAAATCCATGCTATTCAACTCAAATAAAAATACTAAATTCTGGGATGATTATTCATTGGCAACAACCATGTCAAATTCAACATCCAATTAATTTTGATTTTTTTTGTTTCAATTATTACAAATGTTTAAAATTCCTGTTAACAAAGACATGGCATTACAAGTGAAATTAAAGCTTCCACAGCCCACTTCACAAGATCCAGATACAGTAGGCCTCTTTCAAGGAAGACCAAAATCTTCCAGGGCTGTTTTAATTAAACTCCTAATTGTAGTACATTTGCACTGCAGTTACTTTTTTGTCCTAAAAGGAACGTGTTCCTCAGTGCCTCGGCCTATATTTTCAGTATCATTTACATCACAGAGAAATGTACTGTGGATCCAAAATTCAACTTCAGTGCCATCAAGATAAAGATAAATTTTGCAAAACTTTTGAAGAGTTTCCAGGTCTTTTCTGATTTATCTTTTCAAAGAAACTGACAGAGAATTCAGTATCTAAACTCCATCTTGGAAAAGCAACTGCCCCAGAAGTTGAACATCTATAAGGATGATAGCCTTTACGTTTCCTCCTGTATCAGCAGCCAAAGCAAGAAAGTTTTAATTTTTCAGTTGCATCCATAATAGTAACTTCAAGACCCTGAATTGAAAAATTTATCTTATTCCTACGGCTAAAAATATCCACACTATCACCCAACTCATGGATATAATTCTTTCTTTTAAAAAGTTTCAAGAGTGAGTTTTCTTGTCCTCAAGAGTAGGTAAAATTCTCCCCTTCCCTTGTGAGCAGTGGTTCCCAGGTCCTCTGGCTGAAGGACCTGTAGGTGGTAGAAAGGTTTCTCATAATTTTCTCTATTTTCTAAGAGTCTTTTTATTGTGTGTACAATAATTCAAAGACCTGCTCCTAATAAAGTTAATTGCTTTATGGCTATTGGTACAACATCCAAGATGTCAGTGCACGGCTGTGCAGAAAGGAACAAGCGACATAAACCTAAGGAGCTTCCATTTTCACCGTGTACCCAAAGTAGACACACCAGTAAGTATTATAGAACACCATCTGTGCAGTCTGAGGCTTTTATTTCCAGGCAAAGTTTTGTTGGGGGGGGGCTTTTATCATTTCCAAAATACTGAAGGGCTTTGTACTTTCCAAAAGGGATTCTGAAAATAAGAATTCTTCTTTAAAGGCATCAGCCTGCACACAGGGAGCAAAAGCAAAGATCTGGCTACAGTGAGAAACATCTGCTTACCTCCTCTATACACCGAAAAAGCCAATTCTCAATGACAGATCGCAGAAAGTCAACTATTTCAGACCAGATCTCACCATTTAGCAAGGGTTCTGCTATCAGGGTTTGCCCTCAGCTCCAGTCCACAAGCCAGCCCAACCTCATCTAGTTCACGTGACTTTATCACAATCTTTCCAATAGCAGGGGGCTTGTTTTACCTGCCAAATCCAAATGTGGAAGAGTATTCCATCCAGAGCTTTGAGTCTTCATATAAACTACCAAGTTTTTCAGACCTTTAGCACACTCGGGGAACTGATGACCTACTTTCACAATGTATTGACAAACAGTTGTAGACAGAGTCCTGCAAAGTACCACAGGTATGTGGGTAACCAAAGTAGTAGTTTGGGGGTTGGGGTAGCTCAAATGGTACAGTACTTGTCTATCAAGCGCAAGGCCCTGAGTTTGATCTCCAGCACAACCCCACCTAAAAAAAAAAGTAGTTCCACCTCAGTGGATCTGTTTCTGCAGAGTGTATCTCCAGGAAGACTGGGAGCTTCCAGCAACAGGCCTAAGAACAGCTGTATTCTCAAAGTAGCGATGCATAGAAGATACTTCAAGATTTCACAGACTACAGCAATGTGTTATTAAATATTGTGTGATTTCCATTCATGGCAAAGTCACAGGTACTACCAGCACAGCTGTGGTTTGTTAGCTATAAGCCTAATTGAAAGAAATGCTAAATTTCAGTGTGATGTCAGTGAAAATGGAGATATAATTTTTTTTCCCACCCAAGTTCATGAACTCCCTGAAATCTATCCATCTACCAACAACAAGTAACTCATAAAAGGAGAGATAGCCTGAGGTTCTATTCCATCTCCTGGGAAGCAGCTAGGTTGGTCAGTCAGAAACAAAATAGGAAAACGGAAACAAGGCAGATTGGAAGAAAAGTACGAGGACCAAATCCTCAGGATGGCCACTGAAAGTAAAGATACCATGTTCATGTCAATGCCCACCAGAGGCAGCCAGAGTGCGGGCAGCGCTCTGTCAGGTAGACAAGGTAGCCACTTCTGTGGCTACCAGGCAGTCTCCCTCCTGCTCACCTGGTACCTATCAGTAGGCACCATGTTTATTTGGGTCCATGGCAGCCATATCTGCAGGGACGAAGGAGATGCACATATGATCAGCAAGGTATGACACTCATGGCAGCTGATACAACTATCTACAATACTGAGCGGAGACCAGGGCTGAGTGGCACCAGCTCCTGGAGGGGCTAGCTGGCTACAAGGTAGGATGGTGACTAAATTAGACCCCTCTGATCCTGGAATCAGTGTTTTGTCATTTCCAAATTAGGCACATATTTTAGGTATATATTGTCATTACTGCCCAAACTGCTTATACCAAAGCCATTACTCATGAACTTACAGAGTCTCTTATCCAAGACTGTATTATCCCATTTTAATGTTGCCTCCAACCAGGGACACACTTTACAACACAGGATTCAGTCTTGGGCTACCACTAAGGAATTAATTGGTCTTGTCATACTCAGAAGCAAGTGGCTCAATTAAATAATGGAACAGCCTGCTGAAGGCTTGGCTACAACACAACTGGACAGTCTGTGAAGTTAGGTCTCTCCTATGGGACTCAGAACATACCTTGAACAACAAACTCTACGTGGATTCATCTTTCCTATAGCCAGGATGATACAGTTCCAGAAAGTAGGAGAATCTGGGAAACTAGTGATGGAATAGTCCCCTGGCTATCATGCCTTATAAATTACTTAAAGAACTATTGCTTCTCATCCCATAGCACTGAGCTCAGTACGTTTGTAAGTCATGGTTCCAATGAAATGGAAGCTGTTATTACCCGATGACCATTTCAGCTTCCTCACACTGTTAGGTTTTGAATGTGAAATGACCTTCAATGTTTCATGTGTTGAAGGATTAGTTCTCGCTCAAGCACTGTTGGGCAATGGGGCTTTTGGAAGATGACTGGAGTCATAATTTGACAGCATTCTTAGGAGGTAATAGAAACTTGGGAGTTGAAGTTGAAGGGAGTGGGGGACGGGGGCATGCCCTTGGGGTCTTTATCTTGGTCCCAGTCCCTTCCTCTTGGGCTCTTTTGCTCTCTCTCTGCTTCCCAGCCACCATATTCTTCCATCACAATGTTCTGTTTCACTACCAGCCCAGAAACAATGGAGCCAAAAAGCATGGACTGAAACTCTGAAACCATGAACCAAAATAAGCCTTTCCCCTCTAAGTTGTTTTTCTCAGGTATTTTCTCACAGCAACAAAAACCTACTGGGGTGTTTTTAGGCACTTCCTTGCCCAATGGACTTGATTGATGAAACCCAGTAATATCAAGATCACCAAAGCTTGTGTTCTTACAGGAATAAAGGTTTAAGTAACCTCAGGAATACAGAAATTACAAATCTCATTCAAAGTGGAGGACTAGGAAAGTGTAAGGGGAACACAGAATCATTAGAGAATGAAAATAGCTGTGATTATCAACCTGGACCTCAAGGTTTGCTATAGCACTGAGGACCACAACAGCTATGTTACTGTGTAGTTTCTCACTCTGTCACCCCTCCTAATGCCTTCTACAAAAAACATCAGCAATAGCTAGTGGGTTAGGTTTTTGCATGTAAAATTGGAGAGTATGGATTTTCACACAGACAAGGACAAGAGTGGATTCTGCAGGACAAAAGACGTAAACTGTGCTGGATATTTCCCATTTTCTGCCCCATACCCACTCTCCTTCCTTCTCTACTCTGCCCTTTTCTAAGTCCTTGGGCTGATCCACTTCAGTCACAACCACAAGGCTCTCACATCCTTTGGCTTCTGACTGGGTGTGGCCACTGGTGAACTCCAGCAAATCAGAGGATGAGAAGAAAGAGTATTCACAAATTTTGAGTACTTCTTACCTGAAAATGCTTGCGACCAGAAGCATTTCAGGTTTTTGTTTTATTTTGGAATATTTGCATATACACAATGAGATAGCCTGGAGATAGAACCCAAGTGCAAACACACAATTCATTTATGCTTTATCCACATGTTATACATACATGTTACACATAGAGCCTGAAGGTCATTTCACACAAATTTTTAGGGCACTGTACTTTGACTGTGACCTGTCACATGAAGTCAAGTGTGACCTTTTCCAGTTGTGGTGTTTCAAATTTCAGAGCATTTTGGATTTCAGATTTTTCAGATTTTCAGATTAGGGCTGCTCAACCTGAATTTGATCTGCTGAGCTTGACTTCTTTCAAGGTGGTCTTTCGCACATGTGCTTCTGCCCTTTGGATTCTGGTAACTCTACACTTTTCTCATCTCTAAAGAATTAGGGGTGCTCCCTATGATGAATGTTATCACTAAGTACCTCTAAAATGTACCATTAAAATAAAATTTAAAGAAAAAGAATTAGGGGTGCAATTAAGTCTGCACTCTGCCACTCTTCTGTGAATGGTGGCTCTACTGTTTCTATTGGTGGCTTTACTAACCTCTCCTGAATTGCACTATCTGCTTCCTTGTCCAGCCTCATCTGACACACAGAGTCCCAGAGGGGATGAATATCAAGTTGGACCTTGCAGGACACATGGCAGATCACCGGGGGGAAGAGCACAAGCAACTCAGGAACTAGAGGACTGAAAGACAGCCTAATGTGCTATGGAAACCACAGAAATAGCAGAGGGCATGAGGCAGGACTTCATGGTCACAAAGAAGCTTGAACACTACACCAAAGTATGGAACACCATCCTATGAGTTAATTTTTGTCACTGGGATTTATTACTTTCCCTTGTGAAAACCAGAGCCTTATTGGAAACTAATCTATGGAATGATTTAGCCCCCGGAGGGAAAATATCACACTTAAAAGCACAGCAATGCCCCAAGTTTGGCAGAAACAGTTCTAACCCTGTCAGATGCCAACATAGCATAAGGGATGCTGCAGTAGCCCACCCTATTCTACACCAACAGAATAAATTCCATTTTCTTCCTCTGTGGAGCAGTCCCACAAGGGAACCTAACTCTCCACTTGGCAGGGTATGTTTAAGTGGGCAGAAGAGCATTTCTGCTTTGTCTAGAAATATCTGCAGAAAACTGTGGCATTGGGAAAGCATGGAAGGCAAGCACTGGGGATTCCAACATGACCCTTCCTCTGAACTGAGTGGCAGCCCCTAAAGTCAATAGATTTCTAATTGGTTGTCAACTATCTCCAACACCAGGGGTTGGGGGTTTAGCTCAGTGGTTGGAGTGCTTGCCTAGCAAACACAGGGCCCTGAGTTCGATCCCCAGCACCAAAAAAATAAAAAAAAAAATTAAAAAAAAAATAAAAACTCCAACACTAGCTTGCTTGGACATGCTAAACTGGCCCTCTCAGAATTCCTGGGCTGAAGTGTCTCACCTCCCCATTGTTCTTTCCATGGCAAGTGCTTCTGAACTTCTGAATATCACTATTTTTCCAAGTATGTGGCTTGTTTAGGAGGGAAATAGATTACCAAAAGTCAAAAATTTATTCACTAAATAATCTCCTCCCTTGGTAAAAAAAACAATCGGTTTTTCCAAATAAATAAATGACCATCTGCACTCCATTACCTTAGCCAAATCTGCAGGCTGAGGTCCTCCATGTAATTCACGTTACTAATCAACACAATGATTCTCTTTGAGACGCTGGACCACAGGACCAGGGCGGCTCCAAGACGGAAAGCCAAGTCTCTGATCTTGAATGCATCCCCAGCTACCTCTGCAGTGGGCTTCAACCATCAACAGCCCTGGCTCTCAGCTGTCCAAGAACTTAATTCCACGGCAAGTCTCTGTCTTCATTGGAAGTCTCCACACATGCTGTTTTCTCCATTATTATGGATTGTGTTTCCTCTTGGCTGCAATGTCTTATGCTTATCCTTCATTGGGCTTCAGTGGCTAATAGTCATTTACATTAATTTTCATTTCTCTGGGTGTTTATTAAGCATCCTGGAAGTAACTAAACAGCTGAGCTCCAGATCCTTTTTAGAAGCAAAACTTGTCTTTCTATTGGAGTTGTGTCTCTGTTTCTCACAACCTCAGAGGGACCACCCCAGGGACCTCAGAGACTCTGTTCTGGCCTAAGCTACAGTCTTAGTTACTTTTCTTGTCACTAAGATACAATACTCAACACTCACAAGTTAAAGGAGGAAACGTTTATTTCAGCTTACAGTTTGTAGAGGTTTCAGTCCATAGTCAGCTGGCTCTAAGACAGGGTCTCATAGCAGAGCAGGATGGCAGAGGAGAAACAGTCCATGGCAGAGTAGGCAGCAAGCAGAAAGCCACAAGCCTCCCTTCCCCTTTTATACCATCCAGGCTACAAGTCTTTTGGGTGGTGTCACCCACACCCAGTGTGGGCCTTCCCATTATGCACACCCAAAACTATGGTAAGCTAATTAGTGGGTTAATCCACCACCATACACCCTAGATCCAGCCACCTCTGAAAACCCCCACCTGTGAGCACATGAGACTTTTGGGGGACATCTAGATACAAACCATAAACAGTTGCTTACAACTACCCAAGCTTTTCTGGGTGCCATTCCATGCTGTGTCTCCTAAAAGTCCTCCCACCCAACACACACTCACATCTCATGAATAAAGTCTATCACTGCATCTACCGATCCAGGAATAGTTAGGCATACCACAGTATTCATTTGACAGAAGAGTATGCAGTCATTAATATGATGCATAGAAAGACAGCATAAAACATTGAGAAAATATTTACATTGTGGTGCTAGCAAGAAACAAAGTTTTACAAGGTGTAATCGAAACTACTGTGAATTTATGGTGCTTTTAGTTGTGCTGTGATATCTTGGCTGCTTCTGTGTCCTGAGATGATTCAAAATGTTTACCTTTCATGGTCACTTTGACTTTGGAAAAGAGCCAGAAGTCACACAATGTTAGGTCTGGTGAATGAGGCAGATGAGGACATACCATAATGTTTTTACAATCCTGTCTTTCCTTCAGATGGCACTTGGCAAAAGCATTTGCATTATTTTTTTTATCACATCTCATAAAGACACTTACAAAAGAGAACTTCCAGAACTGCTTCAGAAAATGCTAAGACAGAATAAATGTATTCAAGGCAAAGGGAAACACTTTGAAAAGAATTCACTGCAACATGTCTTTTAACTTAAATATTCACTGCATATTTTGATCACCTCTTATAAGAACAGTATTGTTATGATTAAGTTTTAAAATATACATATTCACATCCCGATGCACGGAAGGAGCTACATCAAAATATTTACACTGATAAGCATAGACAGAACGTCTTGGAGAGTATTTTTTTCTTTTCTATCTTTTTTACTTGTTTATTTTTAATTGACAAATAAAAGTTGTACGTATTTATGCTGTACAACATTGATGTTTTCATATATGAATACATTGTGAAATAATTAAATTAAGCTAATTAACATATTCATCACTTCAAATAGTTATTTTTGTGGTAAAAACATTTAAAATCTGTTCTCTTAGCAACTTTCAGGTCTACAGTAAATTATTAACTATGATTACCATGTCCAGCAATGGAGCTCCTGAGCTAGTTTCTCCTGTCTAGCTGGCATTTTGCACCCTTTGACCAACATCTCCCTGATGTCCCTCCCAACACCACCCCTCTCTGCCTCTATGAGTTCAAACTTTCTCAGATTCCAGATGAGTGAGATCATGAGGTATGTGTCTCCATGCCTGGCTTATTTCGCTTAGTATAACACCTCCCAGTTTTAGCCGCATTATTAAAAATGACTGGATTTTCTTCTTTTTTAAGGCTGAATAGAACTTCACTGTGCACATGTACCACGTTTTCTTTATTCATTCAACCACTGAAGAACACTTAAATTGATACCATATCTTGGTTGTTGTGAATAATGCTGGAGTGAAGACTGAAGTGAGATATTGCTTCAACATACTGATTTCATTTCTTTTGCTTATGTAACCACACATGGAATCATTAGACCATACAGTAGTTACATTTTCAATTTTTTGAGGAACCTCCATACTGTTTGCCATAATGGTTGTGCTAATTTGTATCCCCACAAACAATGCATAACTGCTTCCTTTCCTCCATATTCTTGTCAGTATGTACCTCTCTTTTTTATTTTCTAATACCCATCATGACAGTTGTGGGGTTAGTCTCATAAAAGTCATCCTTACAGGTTAAGAGTCTCCATTTCCTTGGTGGATGGTGGTGGTAAGCATTTTTTCATATACCTGCTGGTCATTTATATGTCTTCTTCTGAGAAATATCTTTGCAGGTCCTTTGCCCAGTTTTAAAGTGGGCTCTTTTGTTTTCTGGTTACTGAGTTCGGTTTCTTACACATTTCTGATGTTAACACCTTATTAAATGGTTTGAAAATATTTTTACCACTCTGTAGTTTGTCTCCTCACTTTTTTGACTGTTTCTTGGTTGTGCAGAAGCTTTTCAGTCTGATGTAATCTCATTTGCCTATTATTGCTTTGGGGTTCATATTCAAAAAAAATCATTTCCTAGAACAATGTCATGGAGCCGTCCTCCTAAGTTTGCTTCTAGGAATTTTAAAATTTTAGGCCCTACATTTTGTAAGTCTTTAATCTCCTTTGACTTGATTTTTCTAAATGGTGTGATATGAGGGTCTAATTTTATTTTTCTACATGTAGATATCCAAGTTTTCCAGCATCATTTGCTGCAGAAGCTAATAGTTCCCTCATTTTGTGCTCTCGACTTCCTGGTCAAAAATCAGTTGACCATAAATATATAGCTTCATTTGTGGGCTCTCTATTCTGTTCCACTGACATGTATGTCTGGTTCTGTGTCAGTACCATGTTGGTTTTTATTCTTATAGCTTTGCAGTGGGCTCTGAAATCAGAGAGTTTGATGCCCCCAATTTTAGCTCAAGGTATCTTTGGATATCCAGGGTCTTTTGTAGTTCCAAATGAATTTTAAAATTATTTCTATTTGAAAAATGCCTCTAGAATTTTTATAGGGACTGCCCTGAATCTATGGATCACTTTGGATAGTACAGATATTTTAACAAGATTAACTCTTACAATCCATGAACACGGGGTATCTATTTATTTGTGTCTTCTTCAATTTCTTTCATCAGTGTTTTATAGATTTCAGTATACAGATTCTTCACATCTCTGATTAAACATACACCTTTTCTGATGCTATTATAAGTGGGACTGTTTTCTGGAATGATTTATTGGATTCTCTTTTTCTTTAATTTCAGAGAGACAATATCTACTTCTGAACCATAAAATAACTGAAAAATGCAAAGAAAAATGTATGTCTCATGATTGGAAACCTCAAATAATGAAGTTCAATCAAGGCAGATAATGTATCACTGGACCAAAAGCCAGAAATTTAGGAGCAGAGTGATGGAGTCAGCAGGACTCTGGGAATTTAATTTAACCACTGCAACACTCTCTGTTGCAGACACACCTCACCTTTGGTCAAACTATCAGTGTAGGCTGCTAGGGCCACTGGTCTCCTCATTATGAAAAAGTAGGAATGAGCTTTGGAGAAAACAATGTCCTTTCCATTGCTGCCAGGCCAGGACAGATGCAAACAATGGGACAGGAAACCAGCATGTGCCCCAGATACTCTGGTTCTGGGCCAACCCCAGGTTGATCAAGTTTGGGGGACTTCAAGCCAAGTTTCTTAATACACAAATGTAAATACAAAAGTGAATAATCATATAAAATAAGAGAATCTATGACAAATCATCACAAAATCCTGAAAAGTAACAGCTTTTCTTACTGCTTTACACACTTACGTATAACATTATTTTTCCTCCGGTTTTGACTGCATAGTCTTTCATTCCTTGTTCATGTGACAATGACTTTATATTTCTTATATAAAATTAGAAAGATAATTTGGCCTTTCCTCTAGTAAGGTTAATTGAAGATTTTGAAACTTTTCATTTTGAAATAATTTTAGACCTGCAGAAAAGTTGTAAAAATGTAGAAGAGTTCACCAGCTTCCCCTGATATTAACATCTTATGTAGCTAGAGAATAGTCATCAAAAGCAGGAAATTACCATTTGTATAATACTATGAACTGAACTAGAGACTTTATTTGGATTTGGATTTTTCACTAAAGTTCTCTCTTTGTTCAATGATCCAACCCATACTCCATTTTGTCTCTCTGTCTCCTTGGGCTCCTCCAATTTGGGACAGTTCCTTAGTTTGTCCTGGTGTTTCATGAACTTAACAATTCTGAAAAACACTGACAGGTAACTTACAGAATGTCTCTCAACATCAGTTTTCTGGTGTTAATTCATGATTGTATTAAGTTCATACATTACTAGAAAGGATTCCAAGAAATAAGATGGCCTTACTATGTCATAACAGAGGACATAATGTCACTACATCTTATCACTGTTGCTGTTAGCCTTGATTACTTGGCTAAGACAGCACCTGCCAGATTTCTCCCCAGTAAAGTTATTATTTCCTCCTTTTGTGTTTAATACATATTTGGGAGATATTCTGGACCAGAGGTGCATTTGGTCTTCATTGTAAATTTTAAAAAACATGTGCATACATTGCTGGGACCTCTCCTAAGGCAAAATTCCTAGCTCTTCTTAAACTTCCGCTTACTAATTTTATTACCCATTTAGTAGAGCTTGTTTATAGCAGTTATCATTACTGTCATTTTCTAGTTCTCAAATTCCTTCTACCCTTATTAAGAAATATATGAAGAGTTGTCCTTTTTACATTTATTTTTTTGGTGACTCTTCATATATGGCGCGACACTCAGAGATATTTATTTAATTCATTGGATTACAGCGCAATTCTATCTTGATTTACTTATTGCTCAAATTCTTCTAGTGTTGGTCATTGAACGCTATTTCAGATTAATTCCTGTGCCCTGGTTCCTTTCCTTGGAGAGTGATACTTAGAAATCAAAATGTAGATCTTGTTTCTTTCATTCAGCAAATATACTTAAGATTCATTCATGTTGCTACATGAATCCAGCTTCTTCCCAATGCTGAGTAGCATTCTGTTACATGGATGTATCACAATTTGCTTATTTATCTGCTGGCTGAAAGACATCTGTGTTGTTTCCAGGTTTGAGTGACAACGAACAAGCCTCCAAAAAACATTCAAACAGATCTTCTCATGTCCAGTGCAAGTTCATCTCTCTAGGCTAAAGACCTACAGCAGTATGTGGGCCATATGGTAAGTATATGCTCAACAATACAGGAAACAGGCAAAGAATCTCCCAAAGGAATGGTACCACATGCAATTTCCACCAGCAATGTGGAGTTCTTATTGCTCTATCAGCATTTGACACAGGCTGCTTGTTTACATTTTAGCCATTCTAATAGCTTGTAGCTTTATTTCATACTTCCCTAATATTAATGATGTTGACCATCTTCTCATATGCTTATTTGCTCTGTTTACTTTGTGTTTTATTGTGATAGTTTGGTAAAACTTTGTCAGCGTCATAGCTCGATGTTGATAATGTTTGTAAATTTTTAACAAGTTGTGACTTTCAGGGAAGCCAGTTTGTATCATATATGAGAAAGAAGAATTTAGCACCTTTCAAGCTTTCTGCAGGATAACTAATCAACTACTTTTTTTTAACTACTTTTTTAACTGATGACTTTATTAACTATTTTACATCAATGTCCTCATTATAGTGATGTATAATGAATTTTATTATCTTTGTTGATGTTGGTAATTCACTTCAAGTCAGCCAAAAGCTTAAATCTTTTTCCAGTATGTTCATACGACTCACTCTACATCATTAATTAGATTAGCGAACAATCTAAAAGCCTATTAAGTATTTCTTTCCAAAATGTACCTTTTATTTCTTATAGAACTGCTTTTAATAGAATTTGAAATCTTTGTTACAATCCTAGCATCAGAAAGTAGAGAATTTTCATTGATTTTATCATTTATCTTACTCCTTTCATTTCAAAGTCTATTAATCTTCATCTAAATGTTCTTCTAGTTTTTAAAAAAGATTTAAAGAAGAAGACATCCTTCATAGAGGACCAAATCAGGAATCTGTAACTTCTTATTTTATTGCTATGTTCCAGGTGATCTTTCCAAGCTGCAGTCCAACTGGAATATTCCCAATCCAGTTTCCTTTTAGCAGAATCACAAAAATGTCAAGAACCACTGCACACTTGACAAACAAAAGTGAGAGGGAGGAGAAGCTGGACCAGACAGTGCACTTGGTCTTCGCTGTAAATTTTACAAAACATGTGAATACATTGCTGGGACATCTCCTGGGGCTTTGGATAGGATCTGAGATCAAGGAATTCAAAGTGCAAACTTTATTAGCTTTGAAGGAATTTGTTTGGACCTGGAGGACTGGGATGGTAGCCCAAAACCCAAGTTTTTCAGTAGCTTGTGGTTTATAGAAGAATGCACAGTTTGTTTTCAGAGGTGACTTGGGAAGAAACTACAGCCAGGACATTTAAACTAGAACCCTCTGCACCCTTGTAACGCACATGAGGAACCTCCTGTGACACTCTGGTTTCCAAACGACCATCCCTGTGCTGAGCTAGCTTCCCCCCACTATCTCCATGTAGCCCTGAGGCCCAGGCCTGGCTGCCCTAGAAATGCCCCTGTGTCCTTCTCTTCTTCACATCAGAATGGGAGGTAGAATGAGAAGTTGAAAAAGAAAGAGCCATCAAAAATATTATCACCCTAAATAGTGATTTGAAGTCATTTTTGACTGCTAAGAAAGAAAGGAAAAATAGTAGTCAAGCCTCTGAAGGCACTGTTTACTCTTCCAGGGATGAGGATGTAATGGAGAACTTCTGACAAGCCTGTCAACAGAGTGCTGGGCAATTTAACTATTCATAATAGTAAAAAACAACAAATAAAGCTTTGAGTTAATCCAGCATCTTTCATCTCTATATATCAAAGAGCATTGCCAAAGCTCCTGATAACAACATGTCTGTGGAACACGTAAGTGGCAGCCATTGTCATCCTTCAGTGACAGATGAAAGGACAGAGATGCTATGAAGCTTTTCCCCAGTAAACCAGCTGGGGCCCACGGGCCTTCCCCACCCAGGCCTGGAGCGCTCCCTTCATGCGATTTGAGTTTAAGGTGGGTGCACATGGGAGCAACATGGACCATCCACGGGAGGCACCGGGCTCTGTCCTCAAAAAGTTCGGCAAAAAGGACTGGGGATTTAGTTCAGTGGTTTTGGCGCTTGCCTTGCAAGCACAGGCCCTGAGTTCAATCCCCAGCACCAAAAAAAATAATAATAAAAATAAAAGTTTGGCAATAAAATGCATCCAAGGTGGCTTTGCATCCATGCAGAGCAGTCAGAAGATCTTAAAGCAGGCCAGCTGCTCATGGATGAGTTCTGGAAAAATCTTGGTCCCACAGAGCCAACCTTTGAGGAGTTCACAGCATGAGGAATGAAAAAAGGAAAGACATCTGCATGCTCCTCAAGGCCTACACGCAAACCACAATGAGCCGCCGGCTGTTTGCCAAATGCACAAGCCTGGGCCAGCAAGCCTCCATCCACACTGTTCCATCTCCTTCACACAAATACAGAAGCATCACCCAGGCTGAAGTCATACACATACCTACCTCTCTTTTCAACCCTTCTATGGTCTATTCAGATTTCTGCCACAAGCCATGTAACTTCATTGCATGGACTTGTTTACATGTCTTTCTTCCCTACCAAACTGTTAGCTCTTTATCAAGAGGTGTATTAGTCACTTTTCTATCACTGGGACAAAATACCCAAGATACAACTTAAAGTAGGAAAGAGATGACTTGCAGTTTCGGAGGTTTCAGTCCATGGTTGGCCCGGTCCACTGCCACGAGCCTGAGGTGAGGCAGAACAACATGGCAGAAGGGTGTGGTGGGACAAAGCTGCTTACCTTGTAACCCTTTTAGCCCCCTTCTCTGGGTGTACATTTTTAGACCTTCACTAAAAAATAATGTAAATTTCTATCTAACACAATCACTTTAGTCTCAAAATATATTCGGACCTCTCAGATCAGACCCTGTGAGTCTCCACCACACTAAACTTGAGTCTAACTCTCTGACATGGTCCAGACTCCAGGCCTCCTGCATGCCCACACCAGGCTCCTCCTGGCTTGGTCCCAGCTTTCTGTTCTTCCCTGGTAGAAGCTCTCCCCCAGCCTATCAGGGACTGGACATGGCATAGGACATGAATGTGTTTTCTCATATAATTCTCACCACCCTTTTATAAGTAGATCTTACTGTCATTTTTATCTCTTGTAGCTATTATAGTAACATTTACTGCCTGTTCACAGGCAGGGAGCAACGTATCACTTAATCTTTGCAACAACCCAATGAAGCGACTGCTATTATCAGTCTCCATTTTATAGATGCAAAAGACAAGGTCAGGTTAAGTGATATCTCTAAGATCCCAGAGATACTAAGTCCTGGAACTAAGCCCTGAACTTAGCCAAAAGCAAATCAAGGTCATCCTAGCACTGGTCTTGCTAATCCTCTAGCATTTGTCAACAGTGCCTTCCTGCTGGAAACGCCCCCTCCTCAGCCTTCTAAGACACTGTCCTGGTGTGAACTCCCTCTCAGCCTCTGTGTATTTCCCTCACAGGTCCCCTTTATTCTACCCAAGAGCCCTGGGCTCCCTGGGACTTGATCATCTTTTCTCACATGCCATCCTCTCTAAGCAATATGGCATACATCACCACATCCCACTACATCCAAAGGCTGATAACTATCAAACCTTCATCTTCTTTGTCTTTGCCCACATCTTTCTCCCTAATTCCAACCCTCTTAGGTGCACCACAGACTTCTCAATTTCAACCAGCTCAGTCCTGAATTTGTCCTCATTTCCCTGTATTTTATAACATTCCTGGAAACCCTGTCCTCCAGAGTGCCCAGCCCAGAAGCCAGACTCAGCTCTGCATAGGCCTGCAGCTCAATCCCTCCACCCACCCACATGAGGGCAGCTCTTCTCTCCCCTGAGGTCCCTAACTGAAGCCACCCCTCCCTCATGCTCCCATAACCTACTGAATAAAATGTCCACTGCTTCCTACAGGCATGCAGAGTCAACTTCTGAACCCTCATCCTCCACCTCCCCATGCGCTCCCCACCATCTTGTCTCCTCAGGCAGCTGGTCCTTCCCACAGCCTAGGTTCTTGTATGCTCACTCCTGGGCCTCCCGCTGTCACACTCAATACCTCCTCCTCCGGGGAGCCACATACAAAGCCTATCTCCCAAATTCTGAGCAACTACAAGCTGTTTGTCCTCCGCCTCAGCTCCCCTGCGACTCCCTGTGGCCTGGCTTGACTTTTATCACCATCTTACCCCAAAGGCACACTCCACACACCAGAAACTCCATATGGTAAGCGAGTATGCAGCTTCACTTCTTGTTTTTCACCCCCAACTGCACATCCAGCCTTCATCAGACATTTAGATAATTAACTAGCAACTGACAACAGATACAAAAAAGCAACATCTCTCCCCAAGAAGGGTGTATAATGTTCAATTCTGCCTTTTCAAGGAAGGGAGCAGAAACCTGTGTGCACACAAGAGATGTTTTGATGGAGGTGTCAACATGTGAAGTCAGCAAGGAGGCTGAAATGAAAGAGCTGAGAGACATGGATCTCAGCTGAGTAGAAGGCTAGGATGCTACAACTTGCACGTGGCAGGGCGAAAATGGCAAACTGTGCCCATCATAACTGATGGCGGCACAGGATGAGCTCAGTGGTGGGTCCTGAAGTCCCCAGTCTGTCTCTGCCTGGAAATACCCATGCTCACCACCTACACACACACATTCTCATACTTACACAAACCACATCTCATGCACACATGTACACACACCCCTCACTGAGCCAGTGCAAATTTAGGATAAACCAGCTCCTAACAAGTTGTTGGACTGCATCTCCTGCTAATCCCCAGCTTTCCTAACCAGCACAAATCCCCATGTTCAAACACTGCAGGTGAAAATGCTTAAAAATAAAAAGTACAAAAGATGTTACCGTTCAGGTCTTGAATGTCCCCAAAAGCTCACACATTAAACACATGGTCACCAGCCTCTGGCACTGTTGGGAGGTGGTGGAACCTTCAGAAGGTAAGGCCTGGTGGAAGGAAGTTAGGCCAAAATTGGGATCTTGGGACCCCAGCCCCACTCTGTCATTGCTTCCCAGCTGCCACAAAGCTCCCACCATATGAACTGTGCTGCCAAGGCCCAAGACAACAGAGCCACAGGAGCATGGACTAACTCTCTAAAAGTGTGAGCCACAACAGGACTTTCCACCTTTTAAGCTGATTATCTTAGGTATTTTGTCTCAGTAACAGACAGATGACCGACTCAAATGGCTAATAAATGTAAAAAAATTTGACCTCTGCAGTAACCAAAGAAATTCATATCAAGAAAGGATACTATTTTTCATCTGTCCAACTGCAGTGTTACACCAACTGGAGAGGTCACTGCCACCTCCCACATGTGCCAGGCAGGGATGCAACATGAACCTTTGCACCCCAAGACAAAGAAGCTCCTCTCTGTGGTCTTCAAGAGTTAACTCACCTGTGTCCTTTGATGTTTCACTATTGGCACAGACAGGCTGAATATGAGGCAGGTGACTAAGGAAGATGGTGGGAGGAATGCTGGGAAATCAGGCTGTGCACACACACATGCACAGACACACACACCCCGCACTACAGGAAGGTGAATGGGGAGGACACTTGGTCCTGCCCCATATCGGTGCACAGCCCAGCAGAACCCCACCTTCATGGACTCACAGTTTAGAAGTCAAGTCAAGACTCACCCAAATCAGTAGAAAACGGGCCCACAGAATTAGATGCTGTCAGAGAAGAAATAGTGCTAGATGCTTTCAGAAAAGGGAAGATCATTGCAAAATAGGCCAGCAGATTAGGTGGCTATGATTTGGGCACAGGTGTGGTATGAGAAAAGTATTCTACAGGCAAAGGAAAGGTTAAATTGAAGACAAGGAAGTATCAATGTACATTCATATATTCACTGACTCCCTTCTGGTCCTTACACCTTTCTAATCTGATACTTTCCCTTCAGTTAGTTGGGTGCATTCCAGTGTCCCTAGGAGGCTGGGGATTTATCTTAGTGGTAGAGCACTTGCCTAGCAAGCACAAAGGCCCTGAGTTCAATCCCCAGCACCACCCCCTCAGTGCCCCTAGGAAATGAATGGACACTTCAGCTCTGTGTAGGGACTGTCCTCACATCCTGCACAGGTAACCTCACTTAATCCTTAATGACACCTATATACAAGGACACCTCTCTACAAGGCCTCTTCAGTTGAGTTACAGATGAGGAATCTCAGACTTAAAGAACAACATGAAGTTGTCCAAGATCACAAAACCAGTCAGTGCTGGAACTTCATATATGAGCTGATGCCCACCTGAGTCTGATGCCTCCATCCTTTCTTCTATGTCTCAATTCCAGACCACTTCCTTAGTGAAAATTAAAAGCCCTAGATCTCCACGTTCAACACAAAATCCCAGTAGGCTGTTTTACTGAAGCTGATGAGTTGAAGTGTATACAACAACTCCAAGGATCAGAAGAACAGAAAGTTGAAGGACACACACTGCTCAACTTCAGAAGTTAATATAAAGGTAGAGTAATCAAAACTGTGTTGAGAGGTTGGAGATTTGGCTCAAGTGGCAGAGCACCTACCTAGCAAGTACAAGGCCCTGAGTTCCACCCCAGTGCCCTCTCCCACAAAAACCAAACTGTGTTGAATAAACCAGTGGGATAAAGATAGACATACAGATCAAGGGAACAGAATCAAAAGTCCAGAAATAAACCCACGAATTGAAGGCAGATGAGTTTTAACAACGATGCCAAGTCAATCCAGGGCTAGGACAATCTTCAATAAATGGAGATGGGACAGCAAGATATATCTACATGCAAGAGAACAAGGCTGGAACTTTAACTTACACTACAAATAAAAATTAAATCAAAACACATCAAAGACCTAAATGCAAGCTGAAATTATAAAACACTTCCAAGAAAACATAGACATAAATCTTAGTGACTTGGGATTCAGCAAATGTTTTTTAATACCTAAAAACAAAGTAGATAAACTAAACTTTGTTAAAATCAGAAATTTTGTGCTTCAAAGGACACCATTAAGAAATGAAAAGACAACTCATGCATAAGGAACTAGTCTTCAGCACACAGAAAGAATTCAGATAACTCTTTAAAAGAGGGCAAAAAGGCACTGTTATTTTTCATAGAGTTTTGTTGGGAGGGTGCTAGGGAAGAAACTGTTCAAATGGAAAGGGAAACAAAGGAGAGAGGGAGGGGGAAAGGAACGGAGGGACAAGAGAAAAAAAAATAGAAGGAAAAAATGGAAACAAAGCTTTTGTAAATAAGGAAGGAGGGGGTGTTGGAGGGAGGGGAGGGGAGTGGAAAAAAACAGCAGCAAGATATTCCATGTACAGGTACATATTCCCTATGATGAATGTTATCACTATGTATTACCTAAAATGTACCATTAAAATAAATTTTTTTTAAAACTGACAAAAATAAAAAGAAAAACAGACAAGACCAAACAAATAAATAAATAAATAAAAGAGGGCAAATAACTCAGTTTTAAAGTGGGTAAAGAATTTGGATAACATTTATTATCACCATAAGCATATAAAATAGTACTGCACATTAAAACCACTATGAGATACTACCTGATGCCCACTAGAAGGACACCTAATAACCAACATAGATGAGGGGAAGGAGAGAGGTGGAAGGCTTGAGACAGACTGGCTCTCCCTCACTGAGTTAAATGCACAGTTACCATGTGACCCAGCAATTCCATGCCTAGGTGTACACTCAAAGTAACTAAACATATATATTCCTGTAAAAATTTGTAGATGAAAGTTTACATAAGCATTGTTTGTATAATAAGAACATGGAAACTATATAGATGTCCATCAATTAGTGATGGATAAACCAACCAACAATCGAACACTACTTTCCTATAAACAAGACGGAAGTACTGACACACAGATGCACAATATGAATGAGCACTGGAAATGTGGTTTCAAAACGGAACAGCCAGTCATGAAAGACCACACGTTGCCTGAGTCCATTTTTTAAGAACCCAAAATATACAAATTTGTAGAGACAGAAAGTAGGGGCAGAGGTGGTTGAGGAAAATTCAGAATGACTGTTCAGCTGCACAGGATTTCTCGGGGACAGTAATGAAAATGTTCCAAATTCACTGTGGTGATGTTTGCCAACGGAATATACTGAAAAACACTGCATTATACACTTTAAATGGGGAACTTGTCTGGCATATGAATTATATCTCCCCAAAAGCTACTTAAAATAGTCCACAAAAAAAAAGTGAATGACAGAATGTACAGAAAAATATAACAGAGGACAAAGATGTCACTCACTGATCCCAGCACCCAGTGGTAAAAAACATTTTGGTTTCCTTCCAGGATTTTTCAATGGTTATTTTTATGGTTGGAATTACATGCAGACACTATTTTATCTAAAGTTAGGTCTTGCCTCATAAGAACTAGGGGGGACGGGGCTGGGGATTTAGCTCAGTGATTAGAGTGCTTGCCTTGCAAGCACAAGGGCCTGAGTTCGATCTCCGGTACCACAAAAAAAAAAAAAATAAAGAATAAAGAACTAGGGGTGCTACAGTCCCCAGATATGAGCCTCCTCTTTGTTCCCTGCTCCCCTACTCCTAGCAATCCCCACCCAGCCAGCTGCAGAAGCCACGTGTCTTCACCCACAAGGTGGCCTCTAACCGGGGTGCCCCTCCCCTGACTGTTGCTATCCACCCAGCTACCCTCTCCCCAGGGAGCTTCCTACAATCCCCTGGGTCACCTACAGCCACACAGCCCTCCTCCACCGTAGTTTCTCTGAAGACTACTCTCACCAAGTCACCCTGCATTCGTGTTAACTGCCTCCTGCTTTAGAACCAGGTTCCTCCAGTGCAAATTCAGTGTGTATTTCTCCTTTAGGAAAAAGGGGTGTAGGGAAGGAGGCCAATTTGTGGAGGGTTAAGGTAAGTGGCTGGCCACCATCTTGTCTTCCAGCGCCCAGACTTTCTCTCGGTTGAGGACCTTTCTCGGACATCTGACAGCCAGCAGCCTCAGCTTCAGAGTAGCCAGGAAAGCTGGTGGAGTTTGCCCCTCACCTCCTCGTTCTTCCTTGCTTTCCTGTCCCCCAATCCAATACCCTTGGGTGTCACAACCATGGACGACAGTCTGTCCTCCTAGCCTGGTACTCCTTTGCCTTTACCTATCTTCTTTAGGGCAGGTGACACTACTGGGTGGAGACCAGTTAGGGTGGCCTAGGAAGAACACAACCCAGCTAAGTAACCCACTGGAGGTCAGACCTACCCATCCCTGAGGTTCCCAGAAAGAGGCTAGGTCAGTCAGACAGAGGTCCCTTGTGTGCCAGCCCGACCCCAAACCCCCAGGTCCAGTGTGCTACGACAACCACAAACAGATTGGTCTCTCTGACTGCAGAGATGGACTCATTCTAAGATCACAGGACTCAGGAAATGGAACCATCTTCTTGTTATCAATGTAAAAACTCAGCTGAGCTATTTGTGATCTAAATCAAAATAGAACTGTGTCTGGCAAACTCATTTTTCTCAGGCCCAGCAGCTCCCTGAGATACATTGTCTACTGATGGTGGGGAGGGAGAGACAATGGCAACTGCCAGGAGCCATTGATCACTTGTTTTATGTACAGAATGAATCCTTAATCACTGTCGTTTCAGAAAGAAAGGGGAAATTGAGATGGATTCTCAAGTGCCAGAGGCAGAGAGCCTGGTAATTGTAGCTCTTTCATTAAAACTTTGGAGCACAATAAGTTCACCAGGGTTGTTCATCACCGCCTTGGTACACACAGTCTGTGTCTTGGAAGTCACCAGGGATCTGTCCTTGTCGTGAATAGGAAGTTCAGCTGTAACACAGCCTGGGATTGGACAACTCAGCCCGGCACTGAAGGAGCAGCCACCTGGGCCAAGGTACCTCTCCACCCCTGTCCCTTATCTGGTCTCACCTTCCTTATTGATAAATGGAACAAAACTAACTCCTCATGCACCCAATGCTATTTTATCCCTCTGTCCCACTTCTTGAACTACTTCTTCTACAGTAGCAACTGACTAATGTACTCCTTCAGCTTGCAAATAATTAGTAACTGCTTATTATGTGTTTAGTGGTGAGCAAGAAGAGTTGTGGTTTCTGTCCACCTGGGGTTCTTGTCCTGAAGTACACATTCTTAAAAAGGACGATATTGTCCCCTTGGTCCTGAGGCACTGAGAACATCTGTCTCACTGCTTTCACCCAGAAAACACAAATGTGTATAAAAATTTCACGGTAGGCAAAATTTCAAGATGTCTTAGACGGCTGCTTAGTGGAACAACAATGAAAGAGAGATTGCTTGTCTACACTGATTTCCTGTGGCTTTATCCTCCTCTTCGTCAAACCCTGCTTCTCAACCCATGTCCCTCCTCCAAGAACCCTTCCCTAATTCCTGGTCCTCTTCATCCCATGGTGACCTCTGCCCAGCTGGTTTCCAGCACTCATCTTGGACCTCCCACTATGGCTCCCAAACTTCTTTGTAGGATGCTATCAGGCACAGCCCATACCTTGGTCCACTTTGAACCCTTTGGGCCTAACAGAGTAGCCAGCACCTGCTAGGTGTGCAGTAAGTGTTGAATGAATGAGCAGCAATACATGGGAAAGGAACAGTTAAGGGAATCCATATTTACTAAGACACGCCTGTGCACCAGGCACCATGGGAGTGTGTGTCAAGGCCTGACCTCACTCCGTGTTTACCACGAACTTTACCAAAGTATTGCAACTACTCGTTTTCCTATCAGTTTTGCAAGTATAGACTTCCTTATGGCAGGAATCAAGCTATTTCGGCCCTGCATGCACCTCTAGTATACACTTCAATGCCTGGCGTGTAGTTGACACTCACTAGTTGTGTGCACTGAAAGAGATACACACCCGAGCCAAGCACAGTTAGTCAGGGGACCAGCTCAGTGCTGAACCCAAGAATGCCTGGCAACACCCTCCATGGGCTTTAACCAATCAGGAAGCTCAAACAACTTTCTTAAATCCTGACCCTCTCACATTTCCCTTAAGACTCCAGCAAAATTTTTCAAGCTTTGAGGTGCTCTGGCTGTATGTTCTAAATGCTAAACGTCTTATTAGACACGGGAGTGTGGGTCTGACGCCTCTAGAATACAGATGTGCTCAGAGTACCATCAGGAAGAGCTGTGTTTGGCCACATCATTAGCAACCCAACAGTTATGCAGCACATACCTTTTAAGGTTAAGTCTCTATTTTCTGACTGCTCAACAAGCAAAGGAAGAAAGAAAAGAAATCTCCCAGAGCATCTGGCTTTCTCTCACATTAGGTTCTGGGACGGAATCCTGATTTAAGACCAGGATTCAACTGAGAAGCTGTGCTGATGTTGCAATAAATAACAGGGAGACATCGTGCCTGAATTAGTGTGCTGTGTCAGTCCAGGACCATGTAATGTGTGTCACTATTTATAATCAAGTAAATAGTTATTTTGGTTTCCAGAAAATGGCATCATGGACAGAATTAATGTTGGAAATGTAAATGGAAAGGCAGGCAGAGGAGGAGAAGTGTTCGTCCTTGTTGAGGAATAAGAGTCAACAGGTAAAAATATTTTCAGTAGATGTGTTCAAGATGCTCATAACGGACAAGGGAGATATTGTTTTTCCTGGCTGCTTTTGCTGTGATCTCTACCAAGGTACTCCTACAACTAACACTAAGGAAAAAGAATTAAAAGAATTCCTTATCAATAGTGATCAAAGAGCCCAGATTTGTTTTCCTTTTTTTTTTTTTAGAAAAGATTCCAAAGGTGTGCTGTTAGTGTCAGAAATAAAGATTAGCTAGTCAATTATGCCAGATACAATTTAACTCTGTACCTTTGTAAGGCTTTTTATATTGATATGTTTCACAAATCAGGAGGGAAAAAAAAACATGTTGGGCCAGCAAAACCAATTAAAAAAAAAAAGAACTATGCAGTCTCAATATTTTTATCCACCTTTTATCCTCTCCCCCATTTTAAAATCTGAATAACCATTGTGGGGTACAATGAGAAAGAGTCACCAACACAGAGACAGTAAATAGACCACTAAAGGTACCATAGCCAGCAGGGAAGGAGTCTGGCCTTGAATCCCAGGGTAGTCTCCTGGCCTGCAGCTCCCATCTTTATCTCTCCCTAGCCCCTGGCAACTTCTAGCCTCGCTTCTTATAACAGACCACCCCAGGAAGGCAGGCCCAGGGTGCCTGTGGCCATAGTCCCCTCCTCATTACTCCTATAGTGATCTTGGACTTTCAGGGAAGCCAGGAGTCCTGGCTTTTCTTGGATTCAGCCATCCTTGGAAAGGGGTCAGCCAAGGGCCTGGATGGGCAGAGAAGCCCAGGATGGAAGCAAGGGGGAAATCTCCATGAACCGATCACCCCACCACCCCCTGAAAGATCACCAGCATTTGTACTACTCCAGTTCTTCCTAACAACAAGTCTATATAGGAAGTAGATTCATAACCCCTTCCACAGTGTGAAAAGAAAATCTTCTTATGTGTTAAATTGAACAGAGTTTAACTGAGCAAAGAATGGTTCATGAAAGGGGCAGCCCCAGAATCAGAAGGGGTTCAGAGAGCTCCCTCACCAGGTGAACAAGCAGCATCTGGGGACAGAAACAGGCAGTGAGCTACAGAGGCAGCTGATCAGTCACAGCTATGCCATCATGTGAACACGGTCTGATCGGCTGGCTGCCTATGATTGGCTAAAGCTCAGCGGCTGTGACTGGCTGATACTTAGCTATTCTACAAAAGGATGCTCCTCAGACTGGTAGTTATCTTGCATGCTAAGTTAGGTTGCATTTTGCTACTTAAAGACTCAAGATGGAGTTGTCCTCAAGAAATTTGGTTTTATAACAGATAAGACAAAGATCACTGATGGGGGTAGCTGGTTCAAGGTCACACAATAAATCTCAGAGCCAGGGCTCAAAACCCACGTCTCAGATCACAAGTTCCTTTGATTCTTCTACAGTGATTTAAAAAAAAATTCCATTGTGGGTGACTTATGGTTTCAAGATTCTAATTCTAAGTATCTGGGTAGTTAGAAAGATCACAGCCACACAAGAACCCTAAACAGAGGCATGGACAAGTTCCACAACCCCTCAGCTCCTCCTCAATTCCTCCATTTCTCAGGTAAGGTACAAACAGCCACCTGCCAGTGCTGCAAGGGCAGGGCGGTGCCTGTGAATGTGGGAGGTGGGTGCTGGGTGAGACCTGATTCCCTCCACTCTGTTCGCTTGGGATTTGGGGTCTGGTTTAAAGCAGTAGCCTTTGTCACTCAGCTGGCAAGGGGCAGGGTAGAAACATAAGCCCCACCTGTGCAGGTCTCTCCCCAGTAATGGCCTGGTCCCAGGCAGGGAGACTACAGCCAGCAGCTGCTTCTATGTCCAAGTAGAGAATGTGAGAGGGCTAGAGCCAAGTTGACATGGACAAAGGGCTGGAGACAAGGCTGGCCATCGCTTGGGGCCTAATTATCCAGCAGTCAAAGCCCTGATGACATCTGAGCTCCCCTGAAATACCCTCAAATGCCATCACACTAGATTCTTCTATCTAGGCTTCCAAATTAAGCAAGGCACAAGGTGCTATGGTGGCCTCCAGGGGCCAGCAGCAGCCCACTTAATCTCTGCCTCCTAAAGAAAGTGCAGGTTTGGGCCTGCCACACAGAGGCAATATCAAAAAGGAAAGATATAGGCACACAAAACAGGACCCCAGAGTATATCCAATCAAACCTCATAATTTTCAGGGGGTTTTATTTGATTGTGGTACAGGAAATTAAACCCAAAACTTTCGCACTGAAATACATTCCCAGTCCTTTTTAATTTTTATTTTTTATTTTGAAACAGGGTCTCACTAAGTCACTAGGTTGCCCAGACAGGACTTGAACTTGTGATCCTTCTGCCTCCCAGAGTGTGCCACCATGGATATCTCAAATATCCTAATTTAACAGGTGAAGAAAGCAAAGCCAGGAGAGCAACATGCTACTAAATATCGCACAGCTAAAATGTGAAACAGCTGCCCCCCGACCCCAAGACCTAGTCTTCCACCAGGCCTCCCCTCTCCCCAGCATGGTCTCTGCCCTGCTCTCAAAACCAAGGCTCAAACCTTGCCATCCAACCCATCCCAGAAGCCATACCCAGATTTGTGCTCAAAAACACTTATCTGGCCCCACTGGGAACTAGTCTGGCTTGGATGGTAACAAGGGTGGGGGCCCCACAATGGGATTGGTACCCTTACACAGGAAGGCAGGTAGCATTTGAGGATACACCAAGAAGCCAGCAGGGTAGCACCCTGATCTCAGACTTTCAGGCTCCAAAGACAAGAGAAATAAATGCTTGTTGTTTAAGCCACCACATCTATATCACTTTACTGTACCAGCCCTAACTGATAAGAACACTACTCAATGAAGAATAAAATGCACAGGTCAGCATTCAGGGCCCTTTTAGTGAGGCTTGATCCAGGCTTTCTAGCCTAATTCATCCTTTCTATTTACTAATTCATTTTCTCATTCATTCAGTGAGTATTTACTGATGTTGAACACCAAGAAAAAGACAATTGAAAACAAAACTGTTTCTGTCCCTTAAATGTTCAAAATTTAGTGCAATGTGCAGTCCCACAGCTAACTATCATGCAATGTATGAAAGGCAGGGCAACAGCTCTTTACAAGTAGTTATGGGAACCCAGAGGAGGAATCCAATACGGCATCCATAAGAGAGGGAGTGACTTTTAGAACAATCTTTCAGAAGAGTGGTATTTTGCAGTAGACATTCGTGAGTGAGGAGAGAAGGGCACCAGGGGAAGACACAGCCTGAGCAAGAGAAAGGCCTGGTGGTGCTAGAATGCCAAGTCCAGGGGGCAGGTGACATGAGCTTGTTCACCTGTGTGCTTCTGGTGACTTGGAACCTAAAGAAAGTGGCCCTTAATTAATGGTCACTAGATGAATGGATGATCCTTGTGGGGAACTCCAGAAGTTTCATGTTGCTGGGACAAAGTGAGACAGTGGACCCAACTATGGGCAAGATGGGGAGAAAGGTGATGGGTCAGGCCACCACAGCTGAAACCAGGTCACACAGGTCAAGGAGTCTTGAAGTCCACACTCTTCAGGGTCCGCAGTCCTTCTCCTTGCTCTTGTAAGGGCACTTTATGCATGA
This sequence comes from Hystrix cristata, assembly GCA_004026905.1. Lineage (NCBI taxonomy): Eukaryota > Metazoa > Chordata > Mammalia > Rodentia > Hystricidae > Hystrix > Hystrix cristata. The sequence continues at coordinate 3,166 of PVJO010015964.1, read as the reverse complement.
ATTCAACTTTTATCAGATTCTAAGGATTCCCAACCCAAGTAGGTTGCGGTAACTGGGGCAAGGGTCAAAACATGCTGCAAAGTTGTACGCCAAAGCAGAAGCATAATATTCACCACATATGCGATGCCACTGATGTATGAGAATAGCATCCCTATTACTTGTCATAGACTTGGCACATTTGGGCCTCTGACAGGGAAAGGAACATGGTCTGTGGAGGCTGAGCTGTTACAGACAAGCAGACTCTCGAGTCTGTTGAGTGAAACCTGACCTGGGGTGAAGGGGCTGTGGGGTGTTGGTACAGAACACCCACAGCACCAAGTACTATGGCGACCTTCAGGGGCCATTTCTAGCACCCACCCACTAAAACTGGCTCCTAACGAAAGGGTTGGTTTAGAAACAGCAAAGTAACATCAAGCAGGAAAGGTGCAAGGAAATGTTTGGGAGGTGAAGTTAATAGGACTTAATGGTTTAAGAAACGTGAGAGTTGAGGGGAAAAGAGAAGTCAAGGATGAGTTGACAGACAAGCCACACCCTGGAAATCAAGGAAAGAGGAAGTGGTGCATGTGGACAGCAGCCTGTGGATGGCTGTGTTGGAGGTGAGGAGCTTGGGGGGAGAAACAGAGCAGACACACACGTGTAAGGCTGCTGCCGGGAAGCCAGACTTGAGCCAGAGCTGGAGATGTGGGAATCAGGAATGTAAAACTGTCAAAACCCAACAAAAGCAGATGGAATTAGATGCTACGGAGTGGACCACCGGGCAAAGGGTGAATCCTTTTCCGATGGAAAACTCTTAACTTCCTCTTTTTACTATCTTTCTCCTACTGTATTATAAATTCTTTTAAGGCAGCAATTATAGCCCTCCCCTCCCCCGCCAGCCGGGCTTGGCCCGCCCTGGGCCGCAGGGTCTGGCGCCGTGCACCGCGCCTCCTGCGTGTGCACCCATCTGACATGGGACCGAGCATGCGCAGCCCGCCCTCGGCGGGGTCCTCTGGGCGGGGCAGGGAGAGCCGAGTGTGTGGCGGGGGTGCGTGTGGGGCTCTTTGCTCACCTAAACCTCTGCTCCCGCTGTTTGGGTTCTCTACGTGCCCGGCGGGTTCGCACCCCGATTCCTGACGCCCTTGCCTCTGGTCACTTCTCTCACGGCTTGGAGGCTCCTCCACACGCTTCGCCGTCTTCCCGCCCTTTACCGTTTCCGGTCTCACGGGGGCTGGGGGCGGCCACTTCCGCCACACGTGACGTCACACTGCGTGTGCCCAGCGGCGTCGTGCGCCGTGCAGAGCAGAGAGGCCGCGCAGGGTTGCGCCGGGTGAATGTGCGCGGAGGCCTCAGTGCTGCCTCGGGCTGCTCTTCCGGCTGGCTGGCGGTGCTCCCCTGCAGCCTCCATGGCTTCCTCTTCGCCCTGCTTCTTTCTCTCCCTGGAGACTCCCTCTAAGCCAAGGGAGGGCAAACTTCTGTGAAGACCTGATGGTAAACATTTTAGGCTTTGCTGGTCACACGGTCTTTGGCACAGTGATTCAACCTGCCATTGTAACATCAAATCAGACACAGACTATATTTAAAGGAATGAGTACAGGTGTGTTCCAAGAAAAAGAAAAAAAAATTTTTTTAGACAGGGTCTTGCTACGTGGTTAGGCTGGTCTTGAACTCGCTATGTAGCCCAGGCTGGCCTCGAACTCGTGAGACTCCTCCTGCCTCAACCTCCCAAGCACTGGGATTATAGGCGTGCTCCACCACACCTGGCAAATAAATATTTATGGACAAAAAAAAGAAAAGAATTATAGTTTATGCTTCTTAAAACCCCTCTCCACGCTAATATAAATAAGTAAATATCTAAGAACTACCCCCCTCCATAGTACTAGTGTAATGTGCACAGAAAATGTGAGCCTTCTCTTGGTCACTCAATATTTATTTATTTTAAGTGTAGGAAAATTTAATGGGGAATAGGAATGGGGAATAGGAACAGCTTCTGGAAGAGAGGAGAGGTCCGGAATGGGTTGCCCCATTCAGTAGTTACTGAGCATCTGTTATATACCAGGCACTGTTCTAGGCAATTAGGCTAAATCAGGAGACAAACAACTAACTCTGTGCTCATAGTACCTAATTCTAGTGGCAACAAATAAATAATAAGCAACAAATGTGCTAAATATGTAGAGAACACTGTAAGAAAGAAAGTAGTTATTTAAATGAGCAAAATCAGAGGAAGGGGAATGGTCAGGGTTGAAACTGTGGGTCTCGTTGCGAAGGTAAGGTTTGAACCAAGGCCTGATGAGAGGGAAGGAGTTTGGGGACAAGTGATCCAGAGAAATGTAGGGTGACCGTCACCTTAGTTTACCTGGGACTGAGGGTTTTGCAAGATGTCAGACTACCGTACTCAACCAGTTCTCGAACTCAAGAAAGAGGGACCAACCACAGGGCCCTAGGCAGAAGCCTGGCCCACAAGTCCGGGGGACAGCACAGAGGGGATACGGCAGCCACCCATGTGGCCAGGAAGTGCCCAGCCCTGCTGGCATGTCAGCATGCACACTGAGCAAAGGGACACGTGAGTTAGCACAGGCAACAGTGCAAGTCCCGTGGTGAGAAGAGGGACTCTGACAGACACCATCACCAGTCCTGGCAGTGCCAGCCCTGTCTTCCCCTGGGCAGCCCCGTCCCACTCTTGTGGGCTCCCTGTGCCAGGCCCTGGCCCATGGGCACTGGTGTCCCTCCTCTCAGCAGCCTTGGGGGGAGAAACTCCTGGTCAGCAGAAGCCAGACTCAATGACAGCACAGGACACATGTCACAGGATCACACCCAGCCACCCATCACCCAGAGGCCACCATCCTGCTGCTATTCATGGCTCCTTGGAGAGAGAGTGGCTTCCCTCACTGGGTTTCAAGACACTTGGTGGCCCATCACAATGCTAAAGAAGAGGCTTCCTTCTGAGGTTTTCAATATCTCAAAAAAACCCAGAAATAATTACCTTGCATTCAGTAAACAGAAAGATGTGTGTATGCAATGGATTCCAAATCAGGGGATGACATTAGCTTTGAGGGGATGGGGCTGGAGAGGGGAAGGGTGATCCCTGGTGCGGGCAGACTGGTAAATCCTGAGATAAAGCTGTGCTGAAATGAACATGTGTTATCTGAGAAAAGCAGTCGCATTAGGCTATCATCAGTTTTCAACACTC
>PVJO010015963.1:0-43476 GCA_004026905.1 Hystrix cristata | reverse complement strand
TTTTCCCCGGTACATTTGGCCTAAAAGATCTCTGATACTAGGCACACTGGATGAATTTCAGTTGAGACATAATTGAGTTGGCATCTTTTAAACATAAGTGAAATACAAACAGCTTGAGAATTAAAGAAGAGTGTAATTATGTGGAGCAAAGAAAAATAATTTCAGAATGAGTCTGGCTTCACTTTTGTCCATCAACCCTGTCTTCATCTGACAGCTTTGGGGAAGACTTAACTTCCCAGCGTGATGAGAATATTCTGGAATTGAGCCATCCTAGCCTCATTGTAAAGTGCTTTATTTGTCTCCGAGATGTGATTCCTCTGGTAGAAAATGCACTGGGTGCCCTTGGAGCGGGAGATCCAGGCTGGTGTGCAGCTAGTGACGCAAGCTGCCATGTACATGACCTACTGTGAATGCGTGTCTGGGCTGCTGCATAACCGAGGGCTCTGTCGTTGCCTCCTCGGGCACCTGCTGTCTAACTTGCCTTCTGGAAAATACGTATTGAGCATTTTCTTGGAATAATTATTAACCATGTTCTTTAATAATTACTGGCATTTGTATTTTAAACTGCATACCGGTGTTCATAATTGACACCAATTTTCTAACTGTTAGAGATATTTAAAATTTGTAAATAAAAGAGACAAAATGAAATTCGGTTTTCTTTGGTTTGAATACTAATTTTTCTAGCCCTTAGGACACTAGGTTAGGCCAACCTTTGTTTCACCCCAGTGATCTGGCCGAGGAAGAGTTTAGTGTAAGAGTCCACCCGAAAGAGGAGATGGGGCTCTACAAATTCTGGGGGGCAGCTGAGCACACAGGAAGCCCTCATTTGTATTAACCATGTGTGTAGGGACCTGAGAAGAAGGAAAAGGAAGCAAAGGCTTTTGATGTGAGAGTCTCTGTACACTCAGGGCCAAGGCCTGGTGGGATTTCATATTGTTTAACTGAAATTTTAAAACCAGCATTTGTATCAACAGTAAATGCACAGCCAGCTTTGGGCAAAAGGTCTTGGTATCTACCTCAGTGGGACTGAAAACTCTACTGCAGCCGCCCTCACTAACTACTCAGTTTGAGTAGTTACCGACTAGGGAATAGTTCAGTTATAAGGATTGTTGCAGTGGTTCTTTTTTTTTTTTTTTTTTAACTTGAGACCCAGCCTAATAAACAAACAAAAACACAGGCTGGGGATGTGACTCGGTGTGAAGGCCCTGGGTTTAATCTCGGATATCACCAAAAACAACAACAAAAAAACAATTCACTGATGCTTAAATGTGGGCTGGAGTGGTTAAGCTGGACCTCAAGAAGGAATTTTTTTTAATTGGCATGTAATAATTGTACATATTTTTGGGGTACAATGTGAAGTTCCAACATATCTATACATTGTGTAGTGTGCAAATCTGGGTTATTAACGTATCCAATACTTTAATCTTTGGTCATTCCTTGAGCAAATTGTGAGGAAAGAGTGGAAAGGGGAGTGTTAGGAATCTAATAAGAATAACCAAAGGAGCTATTATTCCCCTCTTTAATGCAGTACAACTCAGATTCAGATTGAAAATCCATCCATGATGATATCATGGTAGGGCTGGGATTTGAAACAGGTTTGAGGCATCATCCCAATATTGGGCTTTCAGAAAAGGATAACAGTGCACAGAAAACTTATTTTTGCACAGTTTTGGCCCATTTTAGAGGGGCTGGAGAGAGGTTGGTGGTGTGAGAGGAAACTAAAAGGCTCTTTTGGGGTTATTGTTGATAATAAAGAGTTCTATTAACTCTTTGATACTGCTTTGGCTGTTAGGCAGGCTGGAAATACTTACATATTCCAATGTTTCATCATCTTGAAACATGGTAAAAATAGAGGGAATATGGGAGAATTAAAATTTAAAAATCAAACTGGGCTCTTTAATCAGAGAGGGAAAAATTAAATTTATAGATTTATTTCACTTTTTACTGCTAGGATTTTTGTTTACATTTTATTTGATGATACTAAATACCTTAAATGGTCCCAGCCTGGTGACCCTCTAAATTGTGAGTGGCTAGCCCTTCAAGCGGCTCTCTCTGGGCACAGCCAAGCCTATACTGACCTCTATGAGTCAGTGTCTTTACCCCTTTGGCCTCTGACCTTATCTGCTTTTCCCAAGCATGTCTTGGTCTGGAAATTGGCCTAGCTGGGGACAGCGGGGGCAAGGAGGCCAGAGCTCCAGTTCTGACTTATGCTGCTAAGATAATAAAGATAGTGTGTGGAGAGAGGGATGTTCCGGATCCTACAGTGTCTCCTATCTCAACTTTGCCTTGCTTGGCCAGGGTTTGGAAAAGCCCTACCCTCCCGAGCCCACTCTCTCTGCAGCAGATAAACAGAAGGAATGTCTACCCTGAGGTGCTCTTGTGTCCAGCCTGGGCAAACCATACATGACCTGGGGCATATCATGCCTAACTGTCCAAGGGTGGCCTTACCCAGCAAGGAGTTGAGAGGTGCTCAGCGTTGGTCACAGTAGGAACTGGAGGAGCCAGTCCAGGGAAAGGGGCACGCGAACTGAAGCCCAGGATCGATCCAGGTCAGTATTTGGCGACAGGTAGGTTTGAATGATGTGAAGTGATGTGAAGGTGGCAGGACAGCTAGCCAGATGTGGTTTGTTGGGCAAGAGGGAGCCTCCCAGGGGATCTGCAAGCATGGGAAAGTGAGAAAGGCCATGTAGTGGCCTCAGGAAAGGCTTGGAGCACGGCTTGCTCATCGTCAGTCTGGGGAGTGGGGTGGCGGAACAGAGTGTCCCACCTTAAGCCCTTGATTTCCCTGTGGTGTTGCTACCAGGGCTGTCTAGTGACTGTCTTTGTGGATCTCCTTCCTGTCTCCATATAGTAGCCTCAGGCCTGGTTCCCATCCTGCTCAGGAGGGCACAGGCTGATTGAAAAATGCATGAGGAAGGATGAAAGGACATGTGGATGGATAGACAAGGAAGAAGCAGATGAAGAAGCAGCAAAAGACAGGGAGTTCAGAGATTTAGGAGGAAAAGAGCAAGTGGTGATATGGAATCAGAAAAAGAAGTGAGGAAAGTTGGCAAAGAGGGTTCAGTACCAGAAAGACCGTGGACATGGATGGACAGAAATAATTAGCTAAAAAAGAATCACTATGAGAAAGTCAAGGGCCATTCTGTAGTCTCCCGTGGGGCTTGGGACACAGGATGGGACTGGATGGGCCTGGATGGCAAGGTGGAGGTGGGGGCATGCGCCCTATGAGAAGAGGGTTGGCTGAACCACTGGGATGACCCTACATCTGGAACAAAGCTGGGCAGTGGGTGGGGAACTATCAAGTACCTAGGCTTGTGGGAAGGGAGTGTGTCTGTGGCTCACTTGGGGAGTCAGGGGGCTTGCTGGTCCTGAGCTAGGCCTTGGCATGGAGGAACAGACGAGCTGGCCCTCTCCTGAGCTCTGCCCGGTGCGTGGTCACTAAATCCCGACAGTTATGACGAGAACGTTAATCCCATCTCCCGCTGCAGGGTACTGTGAGTGAGGCAATGTGAGAGGCTCCCTGTAGGTGTCACTATTAGGCCATGCTGTTGTCAACCTCAGAGGACAAGGAAGGCATATTCCTGAGAGGATGAAGTCCTGAGGCCGCATTGGTCGAGCTGGTCTCCCTGGGACTGCACCCTGGAACAGCCTTCAGGAAGCTACAATAGGACTCTGCACATATTTGGGGCTGGGAACAAGGTGGAGTGGGAAAAGATGACCTTGTCTTGTGGTGACACAAGCGTGGTTTGTGGGGGAACGGACTGCTGGGGACTCAGGTTATGCCAGAACCAGCAGTTGGCTATAGGTGGTGGGAGAGTGGCTGTTACCTTAACTAGTCTCCCCCAGTGTGACTGTTGCCTCCTGTGGACTGACCTACACCTCAGACCCCCTTTCTTCCAATCCTGGTCCCTATAGCCAGTTCCCACAGCCATCTTCCCAGCAGCCCTGGGGTCTATCCCCTCCTGCCCACCTCCTGCCCTAGCTACAAGAATAGTCCAAACCACCTTTATTCCATCCTGTCCCCAAAGGACGGCTGCCCCCATCAGTGCTGTCCATCATACAGTAATCAAATCTGACTGAGTCGGTCCTGTGCTCAGAACCCTCCATGGCTCCCTGTGACCCTTAGAGGGAGGGCTCAGATGGGCCTTCCCTAGGCTGGCCTACCCATCCTCCTCCCACTTCCTCCCCAGATGTGTGATCCCAACCATCGCATGAAGCCCCATGTACCTAGAGCCATGAGGCCTTTGGCCTTGCTGTTCCCTCTAATAGGAATACCCCCCACTCCATCCTTCATCTCTTCTTAGATTACTACTGCTTCTTAAGCCTGACTCTGCTGAGCACCATTTGCCCTGGGAAGACTTCCTGACTGACTGTCTAGATCTTCACCTGTTCTCATGACCCTGGATGCTCCTTCACATCTCCTCAAGTGCCTCCTGTCTGTTTGACTGTCTGCTCCTTGACAGCACCAAAGTCCTGGTCTGACTCTCATCCGGGTCCCCAGGAAGGTGCCAGACACTCAACATACACATTTAAAATGTTAGGGACTGGGTGGGGATGTAGCTTACTGGTAGGCATTTGCCTAGCATGTATGAGGCCCTGGGTTCAATCCCCAACCCTGCTAATTAGATAAATAAAATATTAGGGAGAAAAGAAAGAAGTCTTGGTCCTCCTGCGTAAGTTGTCATTTCTTCCAAGAATTGGGCCAGTCTCCTGGTCACTGCTGGGATTGAGCCTGGAATCCTTCACTTGTAGTTTCAAGGATGATCACAGATTCTTTGACATCTTTCCCATGAAGCAGCAAGGTCTAATTCTCCTCCTCGTGAGTCCGAGTTGAGCATAATGACTTGTTTGGGATCAAGAAAATATAGCAAAGTGACACTGGGATTGACAAAGTTAGAGTATGGCAAAGTCTTGATAATTGGTGAATCTAATAGATGACCCAAGTACCTTTGTTACACTCTTTATTCTGCTTTTGTGTAGGAAATCAATGCTTTGCTTTTTTTGTTCTGGGGATTGGATGTGGGGTCTCACACATTCTAAGCATGTGCTCTATCACTGAGCCACATATCCCTTTTTTCATTACTAGAGATTGAGCCAAGGGCTTTTGCACAGAGGTACATCCTCAGCTATTTTTGTTTATTTGTTTTGCTTTTTGTTCTTTTTTAAATTTTGAGACAGGATTTTGCTAAGTCAATAAATTGCTCAGTCCAGGATTGAACAAAAAGTCTTCAGTGACAACTGCTCACCCTTGGCCCCCAGCACCCTCTCCCACTTCCAGAAAATCAGAAAAGTATCTCAGTCCTTTCCTGATGTGCAAGGCCAAGTGTGAGCTGACCCTCCCACCTCACCTCCTGCTTCTTCCACTCTGTGGCAGCCACCTTGATCTGCTTTCAGCCAGGGAAGTGGCATGGCAGGTGCTTGACTTATAATAATTTAAGATAATAAACTAGATCACATTTATGAGCATATACTCACACCAGGTGCTGTGCTGTGCACTTTAGTACATGTGCTGCTGAAGCAAGCACTGTGCTGTGCACTTTAGAGGTATTATTTTATCCTCACACAACTCTCTAAGCAAGTATTACTAATCCACTCTCAGATGAAGAAACTGAGCCTGGAGAGGTAAAATGCTGTGCCTTGTGTCACAAAACTAGTAAATACAGGGCTGAGTTTCAAACCCTAGTGACTGACTCCAAAGCTTCCTCTTAACACTCATGCAACTGTGTTAAATAGTTATCCATTTGATGAGAAAGACACACTCCACATATTCTCCAATGGCCTGGCAGCAACTTAGGAAGGAGTGAGCTGTTGATCTACAGAAGCATTCTAGAAAAAATTGAGAGGAGCACTTGGCAAGATGTGAATTCCATGGAATTAGAGGGGTCCCATCCTGAGGCTGGTACCATGGCCTGTGCCTGGGGTAGTCTTTGTGGACACAGCTCCAGCGTGGGTCAGGAGAGACCCTGTGTGCGATCTTTCTCTGTGTCCCTGATCAGTCCAGCTTTTGTTTCTGGCTCCCAGGGCAAGAGCAAGTGGAAGCTGGCTGGTGTTGGTCTCCAGCAAGCAGGAGGGGCCAGCAGATCCCTGCACTGGTCTCCAGTCCCCTTCTCTGTCCCGGGCCTGACACCTCTGGTTTGCATGCCCAGAACTCCTCAGGCACACAGCGAGGCCTGCCCTCCCACCCAACACCTGTGAGAATTTATTTGCGAGGGAGAGGGAGGGAGAGTGGACCTAACAACTGTACTAGGGGATCTGAACAAAAATGGTCATGGCACTGGTGTTTGTAAGAAAGAGAAACTGTACACAGACTCCTCCTCCAGGACTGGACACAGAGATTCTGGTATATCCATCCTGGAAGACATTAAAAGTGATTATGAAAAGAAAATGGAATGGTGGAAGACCTTGACAATTTGACAGGAAACTGTTACTTGTAAATATTGTAAGTGGGAGGTGATCAACAGAATGTGCACAGTGATCCCAAGTTGAAAATCCTTCCCCCGGCCTGCACACACACTCTTCCACCAGCTCCCTTGTGACTTACCCCATTGGCCTGGCTGGTGGAGGTGGGGGGTGGGGAGCGCAACTATCTTGGGAAGGGGATGAGATCACCCGAAGGCTGGCTGATTTAGAACCGGGTAACTTTTTCCACCCATATGGCTCTCAGAGGCTTCTGCACTGGCTCATAAACTTCGGCGCCAGGCTCAGTGAGGAGGGGGTCATGTGTCCCTCCCCAGCATAGAGATGACGGTTGAGGCTGGATAGAGTTTGGAATAGAACCGAAGTTTTGAGACAGAGTGGCAGAGTGGGATTGGAGCATGCCAGGGTCCAGCTGGGATCCAAAAAGATCCTTCCTCCCAACAGCCTGGGTGTCCTGTAGACCGGTGTGGGTAAAAGTGTGTTTCGTGGGTGCAGGAATATCCTGGAAGACAGTCACCTTGTGAAGAGCAGAGCTGGGCTCACTGGCAGCGCCTCTAACACCTGGTGTGTCTTGGGATCCAATCACCCAGCTGTCCCTCCCTGGAGAGGCCTCCCCCTGTTTCTGGCCAAAACCCTGCTGGGATTAGCTGTGGTGGGAAGAGGTCTGAGCTAAGAAAGGATTGGGGTCCAATTCCAGATCAGTCAATAACAGTTCAGCTCAATGTTTTCCCACCCTGTACCCCCAACTCAATGCCTCCTCAGGCTACCTCAAACCAGGACTTTGGCATCAAGGAAAACGCAGCATGTCCCAACCCCTGAGCTCAGCCACATTTCTGAGCCTTTGCACAGGCAGTTTCCCATGAACAGCTCCCCTTCTCCTCTCTAGCTGCCTTTGTCAACTCTACCCCTGAGCTAAGTCAGGTCCCATCTGTCTCCAAGTCGGTGTCCATCATACCAGCTTGTTCATGTGAATTCATCTGAGGCCAGGGGCTGGGTCCAGGGAAGATTCTAGGAAATGTTGGCTGAAGGAAAAGTCAGACCCCTAGAAGGGTAAGGGGTCAGAAGAGGATCGGCTGTGTGCTCAGCATTGTTCTATGCCAGGACCTCAAGGGGGAGCCAGGAGCCTCAGACCCTTTGGACTCCACTGCACACAGCAAGAGAACATGGCATAGGACACCTAGGCCTAGGCTTGGTTGGCAGCGAGCAGAAGCTGGGTAGAACTGGAATGAGCTGGAGCGTCCTCTCCTAGCCTGGGCCTCAGGCGGCAGGGCCTCCAATGGAATTCTCCAGTCGGAAGGTGTTGTTCCTGGAAAATCCCCACAGGCTCTTCCAGAAATGTGCTTTTGTGCCTGACTGATTCCCTCAGAATTGGAGGGGAAGGGGCTTTTCTGCTCCTGAGCGACTCAGCTGAGGTCTTTGCCCTCTCTGGATACCTAGGTCTGGGCTCTGAGACAGCTAAAGTGGGGATTCACATATCTATCGAGTGCCATTTGTCAACTTCAGTAATTCTCTCGGTCATGCTGAAAAGCAGACATCAGGGTTCCCATCATTTGAGAAGGAACCTGACACTCAGAGATGCCAGTGGTTTACCCAAGATGACTATAGTTGAGTCAGGATTGGAACCGCACCTATCAAGGACCAGCCAGTGCATGATTCTAGTCCCCCACTCCCATTCAGGATCCCCAGAAGGGCAGAGTGTCTGCCGACTGAGGATGCCACTTCCAGCTCAGTCCCACCTGACCGAGGCCTGCCCTGGCTCCGTGCCTGTCACTCTCAGAATAACCCAGGCAGTTCTGGGCATGGATTGTAGGCCATCACCTGGGAACTATTTTTGTCCTTCGGGTAAAAAGGAAGTCTCACCTTGTTCAGTAACTGCTTGGGGCGAGGATGGAACATGTGATCCCCAACCCCAGCTGACCTTGCTGCCCTGCTGGGAAATGACCCTGACTATGCTGGGGAAGGCCTGGGGTAAACACACTGCCTCTTTTCCCCTGTCCCAGAATCTGGCTCTTGATATCCCATCCCCTCTTCTTGGTAGTCCACATCTCCACACACATAACACTATGGTCAGGAAGAGGAGACTGTCTTCATTCGTCCTGATGGTCCATCAACTCTTATGCAGTGAACAGCTAGAAAATTGTTTTTCATACCTCGCTGTGCAACAAGTCCATTTCCTCAGGTTCAAGTCAGAGTTCCAGAATCCAGGTTCAGGGGCCATTTGAGCATTTAACATCTAGAAATTCACTTTCAGAATCTAGGACCTTGGAATCCTGTGGGATAGTGGCCGACAGCATTTGAGGAGATGACAAAAGCAGTGGGGATATTCTGAAAGGTGTTGTGGATCCCAGAGGCCATTTATAGAAGTAATGGTCACTGGGGGTGCAGCCCACAAATACACACAGGGCACCCTAGCCGACTTGGGGCTTTGAACTGTGAAACCAGGTATGTACATGTGTGGGGAGGATGGGGAGGGAGCCAGTAGCATAAGAGCCATGCTCAGTAAAAAGGCTGGAAGCAAATCTGATTTAAAAAAAAAAGTTAACCATAACAACAAAACCAAGAATGACTATGACTGTAATTAATAACAATAATACTTTTTGTTTTTGTTTTTTTAGTGGTAGGGCTCAAACTCAGGGCCTTAAGCACACTAGGTAAATACTCAACCACTGAACCACACCCCAGGGCCTGTCTGGTATATTTTTTGAGGGCCAATTATGTGCCAGTCCCTGTGCTAAAATCAGGGCTTTGTTTGTCTTATATCAGATGATCCCACAACTGTTCTTTTCCGGGTGACAGGGTGGGCTGGGAGGATGAGCTCTTGAATTGTGGCTGGCTTTAGCCAGATCCGCAGCTTCCCTAGAGGTGGAGGGGCAAACCGTCAAGCCCCATATGCGGGATGTTGTGCTGTCCCTGCCAACAGTACTGGGCATGAGAGGGCAGGGCTGACCCCTTGGGGATGCCTTTGGGGAGCCAGCCAGGCCCACTGAGCTAAGCTAGGCCCCACTTGGTCCGACTCCTCTAGGCGTTGGGACTTGAAATAGCAGCTGCTCAAGAGCTGACAATCAAAGGGTAGCTAAAAAAAGGCCCCTTGGTCTGGGCTCTGTCGCACACGGCTCATTGGGCCTATTTTGGGGGAGAGGGTGCTGACATGCCAATGGAAAATCCATGGGGTGGGAGTCTCCAAGGTGGGAACCCTAGAGTTCCACCTCTGAGTGTGTGCATGCACATACACGTACACGTGCACACACACACACACACACACACACACACACACAAGTTGCAGCCCTTAGTCCACCTTCCTGGCTGTTGGACCCTTTCATCCCTATGACAGCCTGGGACAGGAATGCAGGTGAAGCTCAGAGAAGCGAAGTGAATTGCCTGAGGATACTCAGGAGTGGGCAGGACAATGGCCAGATTGGGGTTCTGTGGCCCCCAGTCTGGAGTTCTTCCCAGCAGGCAGCCTTCACTGAGGAAGCCAACAAACACATTGTCCTCAGAGAATCAAAGGCTAAGAGATGGAAACAATGGTGATGTTCTGGGCTGGAGTCAGTAGGAGCTGGGGAGGACACATGGGAAGAAATCCCACTAGAAACCCCCAGGCCACTTCCCATGAGGCCTGGCCTGGCTGTAGGACGGGGAACTGGAGCAGTGAGCCCAGCCCCCACCCCACTGGGTGACCACTTCATGCCTGCCCTGCCTGGGCCCTCAGACGCTGGCAGCCCTTGCCAAGTTTCCAGGGAATGTGTCAGATAAGGGGCCAGTGCTCATGACTCTCTTCCATCCTGCCACTATCTCTGACCCTACTGCAACGGCCCAAATGGGTAAGAATAGCAACGGCCATGGTGAGTGGGCACAAGGAGGGCCATCGCAACTTGGGACAACACAGCAATGCCTTCAAGAAGGCAGGCGTGGCTCTCAGATGGAGGATGAGTCTCAGGGTCCTCCTCCCTGTCAGTCCCAGCCCTGCCTGGCTCAGTCCTCCTGGGGCCCAAGTCCCAGCACATGGACTGATAAAGAGCGAGCTTCAGTGCTGCCCCTGCTGTCTCCGGGGAGGGATCTAGGGAGACCACACCATTCTGTGGAGCTTTATCTGGGCCCGAGCCCTTCCCTTCATGGAGGAGGATGGGACCTGGAGCTGACACTGTCCCCCTCTAGGCTCATAAGCAGGACTCGGCAGTACAGCAGCTCCCCGAAGCAAGGGAGACATCCAGCTGAGGCCTCTCCCAGGGCTAGGGCCTCTCACTGTCTTGATAACCCCAGGCCAGCCCAGCAGCTGGATGCCCCCAAGAAAGCTGACTGTGGTCAGTGGGGATTCGGATGGGGTGGCCCCCATGTCCAATGTGTGAGTGGCCCAGAGATATGATCACAGGGTGGAGGGGGGATGTTGTACTGATTCCCCTGCCCAAGTCTGAGGCACTCATGCAAGTATGTGAGGCTAGCCACGTCACTGAGGAAAGAGGCTGTTGTCTTGGAACCCATAGTGAGCGTCACTCCGACACCAGAAGTGGGGAGATCTAGGGATTTTTGTCACCATGTTCCTGAGTCACTATAACACCTAGAAATAATCATGGGAGCTGAGTCCCCAGTCCCTACATCAGTGGTCCCTGCAGCTCTCCCCAGCTGACTCACCCTAGAGACGGAGACTCAGCCCCACCTCCCTCTCACCCTGCCCCCCTCCTGCCCCCTTGCTCTCTTCATCTCCCTCCCCTTCTCATGTGACTCTTCCCCTTGACCCTCTAGCTGGCCTTCTGTCCCCCATGTCACCTACCCACCCTAGGACCTTGAGGTCAGGGATGTTAGGGAAGGAGGGGAAGGTTGGGCTGAGGCAAGCTCCTTGCACATTCACACACATCCTGACACACTCTGACACTGCACAGATGAGACGGTAGCACATGCTCACACACCCACAGGCACACACATGTGCACATACACATGCCTCATAGAGTGACAGACTCCTAAGAGGTCTCCCAACTCTTGTCCTGCCAGGTGGGCCCCAGAACCCCTGCATCCTCAGGATCCTTCCACACCTCTGAGGGCCTCTCAGTAGAAGCATGTCATCCCACACCAGAGGAAGAACTTCTGCCCCGAGGCCCATTGAGAGTCCTGTGGTGGATATAGGTCGGTGGGAGTGGGAAGTCTCTGGGGTCCCAAGACTATGTTGTTCTTTGAGGGTGAGGGCTAGCCTGACCCGTGGGCCTCTTGCTTCAAGAGCTCTACCGTTGGAGCTGGAAAAAGTTTAAAAATATCCTCATGTTTACATTCTTTCCAAACCCGCCTACCAGTCTTCCGTGCTGGGTCCCTTTGATCTGGCTCTGTGCCTCTGGAAGGGGCCTGGGACAGGGGGAGTGTGAGCCCCCCACTGGGGCCTACCCTGTCACCCTGACCCCCAGCTCCAGCCCAATAAGAGCACTGTGCGATCTGGGATATCACAGTGCTACCCTGTGAGATCTGGGACATCACAGTACCAGCGAGCCTAGGGTCTGGAAAGGAGCCTATGCCAGATGCGTGTGTTATCTTGAGGCAGCCTGCAAGGCTAGGTTGGGGCTGGAACTGGGGTCTTCTAAACTCCCTCTCAATAGTCTTGATCTCATGGGGCGTCTATGGAGTGTGTGTATGTGTGTGGCGGCAGGCATTTGGGATACATCCTCCAACAGCTTATGGAGAGGAGAAAGACGTATCAGTTGAGCTCCTGTGGCACTTTACTAAATGTGTTTTCCAAGGATTATCTCATGTCATTGTCCTAACAACCCCATGAAATGAGGCTCATTTCATCAACAAGTAAAACAAGGCTCAGAGAGGTGAAGAGATTTACCTGGAAACACACAGTAAGGAGGAGATAGGGCATGGATCGTATGTTTTTCTCTCCATACTGTGCCACTGTTTACACTGTCACCACCACCGCCAACACCACTTTGCTCTGTTAGGTCCGGGCCCTACCTGCAGTTTCAGGCTACCTCACTAGTGGGAATCCCCAGAAGCCATCACTGACCCAATGCCAATGTTTCTCTTCCTGTGACCCAGAACAAGACTTGCCCCTCTCACACTCACCTTACTCTTTAGAATGGAGCTAAGGATCATGGGAAAGTTTTATGTCCAAAGCTGCTTAAGGAAACTGAGCCCTTGACTCTGCGATCAGCTCTAGTAAGTGGTACAACCAGGGAGTGTCATTGGGCCTGAAGGCTTAAGAATGAAGCCCTCAAACTGGGCCAAATGCCTTAATTTGCCCTGGTAACCTGCCGTTCACTCTTTCCTTAATTAATTTCCCATCTGCTCGCTAACCATCCATCTACGCACCCCTCATCTACCTACCCACCCAACTACCTACCCATCCATCATCCCTCACCCACCCAGCCACTCAGCCATTCATCTACCTATCCATCCCAAACAAAGACCCAGACAGCAGGGAGGGTCTACCTCAGGTGCCACTTCTCGCTGGCTGCACAAACCTGGGGGAAATCTTTCAAACTCTTTGTGAGCCACCATCCTACTTTCACCAGCAGGAGCTGGCCAGGGTGATCCCTAAGGTCCTTCTGGAATATCTCATGAGAGATCAGCTAATGGCCATGGACACTTTCAGGGAGGTAATGTGGACCTAGAGTCTATGCCTGCCTCCGTACAGTTCTGCCTAGTGCTCTAGTTCTAAGATTCCCAGCTACAGTCCTTTATCTTCCTGACCTTCAAGGTCTTTCACTGAAAAACGAGGCCAATAATCCACTGTAGTAGGTTGGAAAAATTAGATGAGATGCAAGCTCCAAAGAGCTTTCTGCTCTGAAGACTTCCAAGTGGGTGCAGACCAAACAAAGGACCTGGAAAGGGACAGAGAAACTCGGCTTGGGCTGCGTGGTCAGCAGAACCTGTAGTTGGAGCGGGGTCCCTGAGCCCAGGGTGGCTGGGGTTGGTCTCAGAGTCCATCTACAAACTCTCCCAGGCCAGCCAGGGTGCCTGCCCTGGCTCACTCAGCTAGGTTTGGCCCCCATCCCACAGAATCTGCCAGCAGTAGAGAGATTATCTCCTAAAAATAGGGCTGAGTCCCGCCCCCATGTTGTTTTTGTCCCTTCCTCGTGATTTACCATTATCAGCTCTGGGGGCTTGGGACAGCGAGTCCCACCCTGACTCCCCAGAGACCGCCAGGAAGAGGGTGTGTGGGGCCAGTTTGTGTCTGGGGTAAATCAAGGGGCAGAGACTGGAGGTCAGTCTGGAGGTGTGGTCAGGGTTCAGCAGGCCACCAGGACTATGACTTAATTTTGGTTCAGAAGAAGAGGTTCACCTGGGGCAGGGACAGCTTCAGAGGGAAGCACAGGGGTTCCTGTCCCATCTGAGTGGTGTCCATCCAAGTGGTTCCCTTCCCCTGACTTCATGCAGATGCCTTACGTGAAACCCAGAAGTGCACTGAGCATCACTGGGGCAAAAGGACCCACTCTCTGGCTTCACTTCTCCTGATCTTGCCTTGCAGGGCCCTTAAGATTCCTGTGCAGATGCCCCCTGAGACTGAGTGCAAATTACTTGTTCACTCCTGGGTGCAAATTACTTGTGCACAGGGACACAAGGGTGCTCACACAAGGAGAGGATATGTACTTACAAAACTGTGCCCTGCCATAGTAAAGGTAATGTCCTGAAAGACACCCGAAGACACTGTTCTCTCCCCTCACCTACAGTTAACCCATCCAGCCTGCGTGGCTGGTGGGCTCTGGATGCTCAAGGAAATGATCCACCGTGCTTTGGCCCCAAGATCTCACCAGCACCCTATATGATACCTCCTATTCTTCTTTACAGGGGACTCCAGTCTTTTCCTTAAGTCTCTAGACCCGTTGTGTCTAGCAGGAGATAGGGAGGGCACAAAGGGGCAGGTGTGTGCACTCACATATATGCATGTGCACACACAGGGACACTCAGACATGGGCATGGCAATAGTTTAGGGCCCGGCCCAGCTCTCTAAGGCTTTATTATTGAACAACGAACTGCCATTTAGAGTACTCCCATGGGTAGCCCATGAAGTCAGTTTCCCTCTAGGCATTTGTCTGGTGACAGTGCCTCTACCCCAGGAGGGTGGAGGGGTTTTTACTCTGTCCTGGCCGCCACTGGATCTTGGGTACTGGATCTTTGCCAGTGGATTCAGTTGGAGCCAGTTCCAAGCTCCCAGCTGGGGCTGCCTGGTTCACTCAGACGGCCGCCTTCAGGGGCACACTGTCTGCTGGCTGATCCAGGTCCTTCTTCCTTGCCAGAGCCAAGTGCATGAAGATGAGGATGAGGAAGAAGCCTGAGGGGCCCAAGAGGGAGAGATCAGCCCTCAGAAGGGGCTATACAGTTTGTCTATCACCAGGGGTTCTATGCTATTGGTATTGGCTTAATAAAGAGATGAAATTTCCTAACAGTGTCCCTGGGGCTGGGCTAGGTATGACCCCTGGTGCCTGGAGAAGTCTGACTGCTTGGCTCTCTCAACCCTTATCACACCAAGGCCGTCCCAGCACACCCCAGCCTTCAAAGTTCCCGTCTCTGGCGGACACTGTGGGTAGAGTTAATCTGAGAGTCAGCGAGTTGTCCCCATGAGCCTCCAAGAGAAAGACACAGCATAGCATTGTGCTAGAACCAGTAAAGAAAAGCAGCAAGGAGAAAATGTGGGGACTAAAGAAATAAAAGAGGGAGAAAGGGTGGCTTGGATGGAATTAGGCTGGAGAGACCTGGGATCTGCTACACCTTGGCTGTGTAACCTCAGACCAGTCATTAAATCTCCTTAAGCCACAGTGACCTCATCTGCAGAATAAGGAGATACTAGGATCTAGCTCACAGGGCGTGGATAGGATTGAACATGATAATCCACATAACGTGCCCAGCATACGACCTGACATACAGCCAGTGTGTGATGGTGTAATGGTAAGTGCCGATCTTGATGAGGATGATGACTATGATACCAGGCAACAAGAGTGTAATGATTGTGAGAGTTAGGGGTTCCTTTTCCACACCCAGGGCACTATGGGAACAGGGGAACTTCTCATTTGGAGACTATGTCTCCAACCCACCCATGGCCTTCCCCACCACAGAATCCCAGACTCCATTACCTATTGCTGCCAGGGTGCCCAGGAGGGTGCCCAGGGCTGCCAGCTTCGTGGGCATGCCCTTCATATGGCCCACCTTGCGCATGCACTGCCCCTCCACATTGCAGCGACACACAATCACTGGGGGAGAGGAAGGTGACATCAGTGGGGGAGGGTTCCCCCACAGCTTAGAGCCCCCTCTCTGGCCAGCTGGCTGACAGGCACTTTTGTGCACACATGTGTGCACGTGTGTGTGTGAAGGTGCATGCTCCTTTGTGCAGGTGCTGGCTGCACAGAGGTCTGTGGGCCTGGCCACAGATGTGAACGTGTGCATATGCCATCAGTGAGCGCCCACGATGTGTACCTAGCCCCTACCCTCTGCACCTTGATAGCTCCCTTAGCATTAGAAGATGCCAATATTGGCTTCATCTGAACTCCAGCCTTACCTTGGACCGGGAGCTGCCACGTCCGGGCATTGTGGCTGACAACCACAGGGACTTCATGTTCACCTGGTTCTACCCAATGCAGGGCCAGGGTGAGATAGGCATGGGAACCTATTGGGTTACAGGCAATGAGCATGTTCACTAGCCTAGGATGGCACCCTGGGAGCTGTTCCTTCCAGGCCCAGCCCCACCCCATCTCAATCCCCAGAAAGCCCCCCCACCCCGGCTTGGCCACAGCTTTTCACCCTTCCTCCATTTCGTACCATTGAGAGGCTGGAGGCGCCAATCCCGCTGTACTGTAGGGTTGGGGCCAAGGGCAAAGCTGTAGGGACCAGGCACGCTGGCCACGTCGGGGTCCTCACTGAGTCCACTGACAACCACACCATAATCCTGGCGGGGAGTGCAGAGGTATCGGGCGGGCATGGGTGCCAGAGTCAGAACTGGGGCAGGAGGGGACTTCAGGAAGTGGACCACCAGAGAGGCAGAGGTGCTCAGTCTTGGCTCATCTGTGATGTTGAGTGTGAGGGTAAGCTGGGAGTCCTTGGGGTGGTCCATCCCCCACAGCCTATCAGTCTCACCTGCTGCCTCCTTGCCACTGTCCCTCCACTTCATCTCCTTAATCTTGTCACCATCCCCATGTCAGTCTCTTTCTGACAGTGGGCTTTGACCCTTCACTGTCTGAACAGCTGCCAAGCCTTCCTGGGCCTTTTTGGATGCTCAGCCTGCCTTCGCCACCATCACCATTGCTGACACTGATGCCCCACGAGGTGGCATTGCCCTGATGGAGGAGCACACCCCTGCTGGTCTGCCCTGAGCCTCCCAACATACCCTCCCTGGGGCCAGCTGTTCACAGTTACTAGAGAGCTGTTCGCAATTTCCCTTACCTGGCCTGAGTGCCTCATTTGGGGGGTCATCTCCCTGAACTCTTGCCCTAGATGCAGCCCTTGGCTCTCCTTCTACCTCCCCAACCCAGTGACCTCTGTCTCCAGCCTGTCTCTGAAGCCAACACCTTGAAACGCTCTCCAGGTGCTAAAGGATGGGGTTGGGGGATTTCAAGTGTCAAGGTAGCAGGATGGTAGGAGGGGAGAGTCAGGGGCTAGGCCTGCCCACCTGGGTAGACCCATTCTCAGTGAGAGAATGTCCTTCTCTCTTGCCTGGGGCTGGGTGGTTGTCTGCCAGGGTCTCAGGGAGGAAGCTTAATCTTGCTATCTGTCAATCCATCTGAGGTCTGCATATGGAAC
This sequence comes from Hystrix cristata, assembly GCA_004026905.1. NCBI lineage: Eukaryota > Metazoa > Chordata > Mammalia > Rodentia > Hystricidae > Hystrix > Hystrix cristata. The sequence continues at coordinate 26,343 of PVJO010015963.1, read as the reverse complement.
TACTTCTTTATGTAGTTCTAGTGCTTCCCTCCCTCTGGTCTCCACTGTTGCCTGGTCATACCTGCGTCCTGGGCTTCCACAAGCACTGTGTATGTGTCCCCAGGCTGGGCGCCCTGCAGGGACTGAGCTGTGTGTACCTCCCCAGAGACCTCCTTGATGCAGAGCCAGCCCTCTGAGTCATTGACCAGGGAGAACCTGAAGTCCACAGAAAGAGGTGGGGTGGAAAGGCACTGGAAATTCATACGGGGTCTTGCCCAGAAACCCCCAAGATCATGTGATTCGCTCAAGTTCCACACCCTCTCTGTGACTCTGGGACAGAAGCAGTGCTGGGATGCTCAGTCTCTCTTCCCAGCTTTAACACTTACTGGGAAGTAGGGGGATTGGACAATGGATACTGTGGGTGGGGGCCCTCTAGGTCATGGGCTGGTGTCTGGATGAGGTCAGCGCCTGGGAAGGGCCTTGTCTGTGCTGCAGTCTAGGTGGGGAGTGGAGGGAGGGCCAGGTCCTCCCTCCAGGTGAGGAGGTATAATCTGAATTTCCACAGAGCCTAAACACCACCCCCTACCATGCCTACCCAGTCCATCCAGCCCTGATTCCCACCCCACTTCCCAGGAGTCACAACTTCGGCACTAACCATAGTTGAGGTCTATTCTAGATGAACCTCCTTCGAGGTCCTGGAGTCACCCCTGGGGAGCAGGGGCGAGCCAGCCCAGGTAAGGGCTCACCTGAGGGTTCTGTTCATGGGATCTGAGGTCTGGATGGTCAGCAGGAGGGAGCCAGCTGGTGTACTGATTGGGACACTGGCTTCATACCTCTCCTGGTCCAACTTCGGGGGTGGCAAAACCCTCTGCACCAGCACAGTCACTGTGGCTGTGGCTTCAGGGCCTGGGCCTGGGCCCACCAGTTCTTCCACGTTTCGCACCACCACCACCACCTGGTGACCGGGCACTGCCTCGTAGCTGAGGTTCTGGAACCAACAAGGTCTAGGTCACTGTGTGTGTCAAGGCATGACACATTTGTGCATGAATGTCTGTGTGTGCCCCTATCTTACCCACCCAGATCCTTACCTTGCAGAGTTTGAGCTGAACATGACCAGAGTCTGGCTCCCAATCCAGGCCAAAGATCCCTTCCTTATCCCCAGCCTCAATGGCAAACTCCATGAGGCGAAAGGCAGGTTCGAGGTCAGCATCGGTGGCTGTGAGTGTGGCCACCAGAGTACCGGGCTCCGCATCCTCAGGGAGGCTTATAGGCCCTATCTGGAGAGATGTCGGGGAGGCAGAGTCCCACCAATGCTCTTCCCAGGGTCTCCCCCACTGCTTTTGCTTACCTGGGAGGTGGTGAACTCAGGGGCATGGTTGTTGATGTCCGTGATTGTGATTGAGACCTCACACATGCTGCTGAGGCCTAAAGCAGGAGAGGGCTTGTTGGTGAGGCTCAGGTAAGAAAAGAGGGGACACGGGCCCAGGTAGCCATCAGAGCACTTACCTCCCTCTGCTCCTGCTAGGTCAACAGCCAGCACCTGAAGCAGGATGTCCTGGCCAGCTTGGAGGGGCGCAACCCCCAGGGTCACACTGCCTGAGGTAAGGTCCAGCTCAAAGGCTCTCCCTTCAGCCTCCTCCCTGGGCTCTGGGCTCAGAAGCTGATACACAACATGGGAATTGGGAGATCCAGGAGCATCTGCGTCCTCTGCCAACAGCTGGGTTACTTCAGTACCTGCAAGGCAGCAGGTAGGACCACGGCCTTATCCCACTCACTCCTCTTTTGTGCTGAAGTGAACTTCTCAGGGGTGTGTGTGTGTGTGTGTGTGTGTGTGTGTGTGTGTGTGTGTTTGTGTGTGAAGGACATTGAGATGAAAGTCTGAAGCTAGAGCCCCACCCCAGAGAGGCAAGATGGAATGGTTCATAGGGACTCCACCCTTCCCCCACTCCTAATAGGGCCCATGGCCTACCTGGGGGGCTGAGCTCAGGGATGCTGATTGAGGGACCACGTGGAGGACAGACGGGTGCATTGTCATTCTCATCCATCACCACCACATGAAACTCCAGAGGTTCTGTGTACTCTTCACCATCGGAATTCTGAGCCCGCACCTGGAGCAGGTACTGCAGTGGGCAGTGGGGGGTGGGGTAGGGATGGGAGTGGGTTTGGGTCAGGAACAAGGGCAGCTCCAGGCTGGCCTGGGTCTATGTCCCTTGAGGTGACCAGCTCCAGTTTTTTGTTTTTTATTTTTTTTTTTGTCCTTACAGCTCCAGTTCTTCTGGGCTCTCTGCCACTGCCTTAGCATCTGTGAGGGATGTGACATCTCCCAAAGCCAATCAGACAGTGACTAACACCCTCCAGCCTCCCTCCCCGCCCTGGGCTTCCCTCTCACCTCACCTCAGCCTGGGCCTCTCGGTCCAGCTCCATGGTCATATAGAGTTTCCCCTCTGCATCCACATCAAAGGGCCCAGGGGGCTGGCTCTCCAGGTGATAGTGCACATTGCCCCCACTCCAGTGTACCTGGAAAGAAGACACAGAGTGAAGACGCCCCAGCCCCAGGGGCAGGAAAAATCTATGCCAGCCCTTGTGGCCCAGCTTATCCCCAGGCAAGAAACTTAGGCCCTAACTACCATGTGACTCCAGGCAAATTTCTGCCCTTCCAGGCCTAGAGTCCAAGTAGGGTCCTTCTGTTTGGGGCACTTGTCATGGTGGTACTTGTCCGTAGTAGCCTTGCCTTGACCCAAGCCTCAGCCCAAAGTGCCTGAGTGACCAGGTTATTTTATTTTCTGTCACCTCAGGCTGGACCTGACCCCAGGGCATTCCTAGAGAAGGCCTGAGACATTCCTGCCCTGGGTGACAATCCCCACGGCAGCAAAGCAGCTGTTCTCCCCGAGGAAGCACTGGGCAATCTCAAGAGGTCAGGACACTGAGCCGCACCTGCTAGAAGATGGCAGGCGAGGGACTCGGGGCTTGGTTCCAGGGCCTTACATACCTCACTCCACAGTAGGAAGTGATGGGAAGTGTAGAGGGGGAGGAGTCAGGGTCAAGTTGGGTCCCAGACCCACCGCCCAAACTCATGAGACTCAGGTCCAGCTGCACCATCCATGGGACTGCATCAGTCACTGATCGCCATTGACTCACCTGGGCAATGGGGTGTGGGTATGGGACTTTGAGATTCTCTGCCAGGTGGATAGGCTCTAGGGGCACCCAAGTGCTGTGTACCACGGAGACCTCTATGGTGGCTGTGGCCCGGTGGCCTGAGGCCTGGTCACCCATGTCCTTGACCTGAACCAATAGTTGATAGGGCCCCTCCAGGGCATGGTCTAGGCTGGTGCTCCCTAGAAGAGATAGGATGGTTGGTTGAGCACTGGGTCAGGGACAAAGAACCAGGCTGTCCTCAGTGGGTACCAAACACAAAGCCAAGCATACAGCAGGTGTTCAGAAGGCTCTCTCGGCCAAAAGATTAGAGGGGATTTTAGCACCATCATGAATACCCAACTAAAATATGACAGTGTGCAATGTCACTTTCATATTAACAGTGAGTGGCTGATGGACTGGAGGAGTAGATGGATAGCCAGGATGGGGAAGTGGGTAGGTGGGAGATGATTCATTGAATGAATGGATGGTTGACTAGGTGGATAGATGGGGATTTGGGTGTGTCAGTGGATGAAGAGAGTGTGGATGAGTGAGTGTATTGGGCAGGTAGGCTACAAGGAGGCTGGAGATAGATGGGTAACAGGCTGGCTGGCTGGGTTGATGCATGATTCATTTTACCTTCCATCCCCAGCCCATAACCCACAGGGGCAGGTCTCTCCTTCCATCAGTCCTGAGGTCTCCAGGCTCCAGATCCTCAGATCATTCCTCTCTAGTCTCCAGTGTGTAGAGCCAAGGTACTCCATTCACCCCATTTCCTACCTTCCTGTGCATGTTCCAGGCATGGCCTTTGCCTTGGTGCCCTGTCCTCCTTCATCTCCAGCCCCAGCTCATCCACCCCTTACAGCACAGGGACCCCTCTTCCAGCATTCCCCGAACCTCCATCACACCTAGCTCAGGCTCACCCTCGGGGCTGAGGGCCAGAGCCCCCAGCCGAGGCTCTAGCTGGAACAAGTCTGGTGAAGGCTGGGCTGGGGTCTGACTCAGGATGTGGAATCGAAGATCTGAGTTGGCTGTGCCTGGAGCATCCCCATCTGAAGCCTCAAGGAAGAGGAAGGGGATCCCTGGAGTGTGCAGGGAAAGGTTAACTGTAAGGGATGTCAGGGGAGGGAGTCTCCCATGCCTCCCCTGTTTCTCCCTGCTACTCCCCATAACCATCATTGTATCAGGACCCCGGAGGTGAGCCACAGATTTCCATTGCACTTCTCAGATAAGCAAACTGAGGCTAGGAGTAAATGTGTCCCTCAGTGGAGTCGGAAGGCCCAAGAATGAGATAGAGATGAAGCAGCAGCTTAGACCCTGGCTGCCTTGTTTCTGTGTCTCTTTGTTCTGCTGTCCCATCAGTGCCCACCTGACCTTGCTGCACGGTGGCTGCTCTGGTCACTCACCAGGCCTGGTGCCCTGGCTGACCTGAGCTCTGTAGATGGCCTGGGAGAAGTGGGGCACCTGATCATTCTCATCCTTCACTTGCACAGTCACAGGCTGTGGACCCCACAAGATAAATCCATCTTCAGTCTCCAGGGTGACCTGTCAAGGAAGGGGAGTCAGTGGCTGGCCATGCCTTTCTTGCTCTTCTCTCTGCCTCGCCCGGCCATACCTGGAGTCTGTATTCTGCTTGTTCCTCCCGGTCCAGGGCTCTGGTCACCACCAGGAAGCCAGAGTCTGGATCCACAGCAAAGGGGCCCTCAGATGTCATGCCCGAGTCCCCTGATAGCACAACCTGGCCTTCAGCATTCTCATGGGGCAGTGGCAGCTAGAGGATGAGAACGAAAGTGACAGGGGTGGGGGCCAGGCCTGCAGGGTGTCCCTTGTATTCAATGGCCTCATTTTATATGTAGGGAAACTGAGTCTCAGAGAGGGCTGGCACCTGCATGAGGTCACACAGCCATTAAGTAATGGGACTGAGATTCAAAGTCAGAGCTCTTTGCCTTGTATTTGATGCTCTTCATACTCCCTACGCCTTTTTCTAAAGCTGAAACTCCAACATTTCATTCTTTAACTGGGACCTCTGCTCTCCTCTGGGACTAAAATTTTGCCTCTGGGTCATAGTATAACATATATGCTCCTGAAGGCAGGGCTCAAAATGGAGCTGGAGAAAGAAAGAGGAGTGGTGGGCTGAGGCAGGAGGATCACTGTGAGTTTGAGGCCAGCCTGGGCTACAAAGTGAATTCAAGGGTAGCCTGAACTAGATATCGGGACCCCATTAAAAAAAAAAAAAGAGTAATGCTGGAGGTGGGAGAAGCAGGACTTGGTGGGGGAGGGGAACCCGGAGGGGAACCCACCCAGCTCTCAGGCTCACCTTAGTCAGGTATAAAGGGAAATTTCCACCGTAGTTCTCAGGGACTTCCACAGACAGCTCTGCAGGCTGGGCCTCAGGGAAAACCTGTGGGGAATTCTCACTTCGTCCCACCTGGCTATACCTCAGGGGGTCCACCTTCTGTCTTTTGACCTTCTGCTCCCACACTGGGCCCACAGCTCCAGCTATGAGCTCCCTCTTCCAGCCCTCCTCCCATGGTCATGGTATTTGGTCTAGGCAGAGTCAGGATCGAGAGTGCCAATCCCCAAGGCCAGGGCCCAAAGGAAGGGGTCAGGGCCCACTCACCTCAGGGATAGAGAAACAAAGCAGCCACAGCCAGGCAGGGACCATGATCAGGATGGGCCTAAGGGACATGGCCGTTAGGATCCAGCCCAGATGAGTGGGAAGGGGATTTCCACCCATCCACACAGCCAAAGGGATCTCGCTACCAGTAAGCCCCTCTTCCTCCTCTTAGGCCCTGTGGCTCTCCATTACCTGCAGGGAAGTGTCCAGCTCCTCAGCCAGAACCAGTGAGGACTCAAGCCCAGCCACCCAGCCGTGTGGCTTTTGCTCCCACAATGACCTCCACGGGAGTTTCACCTCCACACTTTTGTCTCTTTCCCACCAGAGCTTCCCTAGCTCATAGATCTTAAAGTTGTAATTTTCCAGCAGCCTCTCAAAATACAAAAGTTTGAAGCTGGAAAGATGACTATGAGGGTCCCTTCCTGTAATTGCCTCACATTGATGGCAAGGCCGGAAGGGCAGGGCCTGGCCAAGGTCAGGGAGAACTTGACAGGAGGATTCTTCCTGGAAGAGAGGACTTGTGGCTCAGGGACTGTCCTGCTTCCCACTGCCTTGCTCCAGATGTGGAATGCCCCCAGGGTAGAAGCTTTGCGAGAATTACAGCATTTTCCAGCACTCAACATGTGGCTCAGTACTAGGAGCATAGACAACCACTCCAGGCTGGCTCCCTGGGAATAGGGTCCCTTGTCTGACAATGGACAAGCAGAGAGCAGGGTACGTTTCCTCCTCAACCCCAACTTCAGCCAGGTCCACCACTGTGCTCCCAGCCCCTCACCTACTGGTGTCAGCTGCCAGGAGAGAAGGCTCCTTCTCCAGGGAGATCTGGTCTGGCTGGGCTGGGTGAGTAAGGGCAAGGCGAACACTTGAGCAGGTAGGCGGTCCAACCACACTTGCTCAGGAGTGGAAGGTGCCACTGGGCCCATAGCCTGACCCCGCCTAGCCCCCCAAGTTACTCATTGACTTTGGGAAGCTGGGAACTGCTCAGCATCCGTGACTGCCAGCCCCAGGAGGTAGGCAGATCATTGGCCTGGCACTACCCCCACTCGGACACAGACAAGTGGGCATAGAAATCTGGCTTTTCCTGTGGCTCCAGACTCAGTCCCACTTTCCCCCTGTGGACCGACATCTGTAGCTGCACCTTTGCACACTCTGTTCCTTTTCCTTGGATTGCCCTTCCTGGCCCTTTTTTGGTGTGGTGAGTACCAACTCATATTTCAGCATTCAGCTCAAATAGTTCCTTCTCCAGGAAAGTGCCCTGAACTCACAGGCTGGCTCAGGGGTCTCCTCAGTCCTTACCCCATACTCTGTGCTGCCCCATCAATGTGCACAGGACACCAGCTGGTCTCCTGTGCATTAGACTGGGAGCCCTTCCAGGACGGGACTTGAGGACTCAGTCATGGCTTGGCCCTCATCCTGCCCTGGCAGCTCCTAACTTGCTTGGGCAACTCAGACAAGGACTGGAGTTTGCATCAGATGTAGGGTGGATGGGCAATGCGGGACTTGAGGCGGATGTTAGGAACTCTAGACTGCCTTTGGGGCAGGGGGTGGGGAGAGCAGTATGCACTCTCCTGAGCACCCCCCCCAAGTCTTCACGCTGGCCCCTAGTCACTGACAGAACTGGGACAACTGACTGTCTCATGCCTCTGAGAAGGAATGAGAAGAGCGAGCCAGCTCAGGTGACCTTGAGGGAGGTGCAGGGCTGACGGGGGCCCTTCCACCAGGAAGACTGCCAAGCAGACTCAGGAGAAACTTCTGGGGCCTGGGAGTCTGAAATGAGGGGGGATGGTGGGAAGGTCCTGATCTCTCTCTGTCCTTAAAGCTTCCCATGGACTCTCTTGAGGTCTCCACACTGCATATCTTGTCATCCTCTCTCAGGCTGGAAGCTGGGCTGGGACCTCTCGGTTGCCCCCAGCCTTGTCACAAGCTAAGTGCCTACCCCAGGGTCACTGGGTTACTCAGCCTGCATCAGTGCTGTGTGGAATCTGTGCCGTGAAGTCATCTCATGTACGCTGAGCTCCGCTATGCACCTGGCACTGCTCTGAGCACCTACCTTCATTATTCTACCCACTCTGTTCTGAAGGGGCACTGACCCCCTGTCACACACCGGGGCACAGAGGGGCACAGAGAGGCTAAGTAGTTTGCCCAGGATCACACACTCAATAAGTAACAGAGCCAGGAAAGCCTTGGCTTCTTTTCAGGCCTGGCGACACTCACCTGCTTGGAGGAAACCATGCCTTGCACATGCCTCAAAGTAGTATTTTGGTGAATTTGGGGGAAGCAGCAGCAGCTTTGAGAAGTTAACACTGCTTTGGGCACACGGGTGAGTCTCAGAGGTACCTGCTTCTCTCTCTCATATACACAGAGGAGCGCCCCACAAACTACCTCTTTCTTTCTTTCTTTCTTTCTTTCTTCCTTCCTTCCTTTCTTTTCTTTCTTTCTTTCTTCCTTCCTTCCTTTCTTTCTCTCTCTCTCTCTCTCTCTCTTTCTTTCTTTCTTTCTTTCTTTCTTTCTTTCTTTCTTTCTTTCTTTCTTTCTTTCTTTCCTTCTTTCTTTCTTTTCATTTGTACAGGGGATTGAACGCCTGGCCTTCATACACCCCTAGCCCTTTTTCATTATTTTATTTTGAGACAGGGTCTTGCTAAATTGCCCAGACCAGGCTCAAACTGGTGATCCTCCTTCCTCGGCCTCTCAGAGTGCTGGGATTACAGATGTGTGCCATCATGCCTGGCTCAAACCACCTCTTGAACAAACTGTCATCGGAGTTGTAACCAGCCCTTGAAGGCTACTAGTGGTCTGTGAAATGAATGAATGGAACTAATGAAGAAATGTGTGGACCCTGACCTCGAACTTTCTCAGAAGCTGTTGTTTGCCTTGCTCAGGCCTGCCTCCAGGCTTTGGAGACAAGCAGGTCTGTATATTAGTCCCCACTCAGCCAGTTCTCATCCATCACCAAATGGGAAGAGTTGTTTCTAAAACCATGCACGGTAGTCCTCTTTATCCATGGGGGATTCATTCCAAGACCCCTGCTGGATGCCTGAGACCAACAACAGTGTCGAACTCTAGATATACTATGTTTTTGCCTATACATACCTATCCATGACAAACTTTTATCTTTTTACTTAAAGAAAGAACTTTATGGCTTCTCTTCGGCATATCTGAATTGCCAACCTCACTACTCTTGCACTTCAGGGGCCATACTTAAATAAAATAAAAGTTACTTGATCACTGGCACTGTGACTCCCAGACAATTGATCTGATATGGCTTCCAGGTGACCAATAAGTAGGAAACATATACAGTGGGGATCCTCTTGACAAGGAGTGATTCACATCCTGGGTGGGACAGAGTTGGACACCTCAAGATTTCAACCTGCTACTCAGATCATGCCATTTAAAACTTACGAATTGTTTACTTCTGAAATTTTCCATTTAATATTTTCAGACTGCAGTCAAATAAGGGTAACAGAAACTATAGAAAGTGAATCTGTAGATAAGAAGGAACATGATAGGTAAACTCTATGAAGGGTGAGGAAACCAGGGGCTCCCCTTCGTGGGCACAGGTGAGTGAGGAGACACTCAGAAGCCCACAGGCACACATCCTGACACAAATACAGTGTCTCTTGTTCCAGGCAGGGAGGGCTCTGGGGAGCTGATCTTGCCAAAATCAAATTAGCCCATGCTGGCCTGGCCACTCACAGAGAACAGTGAAGGCCCCCTTAGTAACCCAACCTCAGCCAGGAGGTGGAGGAGCCATCCAGAGTCAAGAATGTCTGAACATACTTTCCTCATTTGCATGCTTAACAGACTAGCCAGTGCCTTCCCCCACCCAGGTCACTGAGTACCCCCACTCTAGCTGACTCCTGGGCTCTTAGGCAGGAACAGAACTATATCCAGGGTTCTTGTTTGGCTGTAAAACTTAAGCAAAGGCATGCTCTCATGGGCAGCCTCTGTTTCTCTTTATGTACAGTGGAGTGATAGAGTCCCTGATTAGGGGGGCAATGTCAAGCCCAGTGCAGAACACTGATCTGGATAGCTTTTTTTTGGTGCTGGGAATCGCACTCAGGGCCTTGTGCTTGTGAGGCAAGCACTCTAACCACTGAGGTAAACCCCCCACCCCATGATCTGGATAGTTTAAACTTGGATGGGTTTGTATCTCCTGCTCCTTTGAGCCCTGAACCATGCCCTACCCCCTCATCTGTCTCCTCAGTCTAGCTGGTGATATCCAGGTCCTAATATTAGATCATGAAGGCCACATCATGCCTCTACCAGGGCGGGGCAGGGAGCCCAGTATGTCCCAACTTTGGAAATCCTCCCTGCTCCTGAAGCCCCCAGATGGGAGGAAACACAGTCAACAAGCCTGACATGTCAAGAAATAGTCTTTATTACAAAAATCTGTATGTAAACAAATAGCAAGTGCACTGAATGGCCTTCCACCAAGCTCCAGAGCATGTACAGCTGGATGTAGAGGAAAGCAGTCCCCACACACAGGCCTGTCCCGGGGTGGGGCCCAGGCTGCTGCTGGGATGCACATGGGCCTGCACATGCGTCCCTGGGCCCCATCCCTCACTGGCCACTGGGAGTGGCCCCCCTGTGCAGCACTGTCTGTCCATGACCACGAGATGGGGGAGGCCCAGCCAGCAGCTCCGAGGGGTGTAGAAGTTGAGCCAGTCCTGAGGCACCTAGGGCAGTTGGCTGGTCCAGCCCACCAACCCATCCATTCCTCTGCCTACCACAGTGTGGGCCCACTGGGCCTTAGAGAACTGAGAGGTCATGGCAGGACTTGGACTTGGCGCGAAAGGCCATCTTGCGGCTGTTTCGTGCTACAATGCGGCCCAGGAAGCGCTTCGCCTTCTTGCCAAGGCTCTCCCGCCGCCGGGTACCAGCTTGCCGCCGAGCATTGGCCTCTTTGCTGTCCTTGCGCAGGCGTATCTGGCGTACGACGCCTTCAAACAGTGCCTGGACATTGTGGTGCAATGCTGCTGATGTCTCGATGAACTTGCAGTCGAAGACCACAGCACAGGCCCGGCCCTCTGGGGTGGTGGGGACAGGCACACACCAGTTAACCAAGGTTGGGGAGGTGGGGAGCCCACTCAAACCCTCGCCACCCACTGGCAGCTATCACGCAGGAATCCTCAAATACAGTAAGGGGGAGCCCTGGGCCTTCCCCAGAAACACAAAGACTCTAGCTCCAGTCCTGAGGATCCCTGATACTGCTGGGTCACCTCAAATGCCGAATGTTCCTGTGTTTAAGGAATCCCTAAAATAGTGGTCTGCAAAAAGAGATTCATTTGTTTATTTGAAGTTCAATATTTAAACAAAAGTACTGTAGGGGTCAATCAATAAAAATGAGAACTATTTTGGACAGTTCAGTGTCTTATGTTTTAATACTATATTATGCTAAATGACTCAATGGACTGAGGGCCACAGGGGAGGATGCAGAGTCCAAGAGGGAAGGGCCAAGCTTGTTCTGAAACTGGCCTCAGCCTGAAATCAGGCTCTTTCCTTCCAGCCCACTCAGCCCCCAGCTGTCAGGCCAGGGCCAAAGGGGCAAGGGAGGAGGACTCAAAGGTGACTCAGCTCCCCTAGCAGATCTGGATCTTTCTCTAGGCCTTTGGGAGGGACAGCAACCCTCTCTATCCCTTTCTTCCCCTTCAAGTTTTCTTCTGAGCATTTTTAGCCACCGATGTTCCCCAGGGACTCAGGCTGAGCCAAGACTGACTGGACCACAGCCCAGCAAGGATCTCCCTCCCTTTTCTGACTTGCTATCTACTCACCATCCACGGAGACTTCACGGGAGCGCACCAGATCACTCTTGTTGCCTACAAGGATGATGGGGACGTCGTCTGTCTGCCGTGCCCGACGAAGCTGGACTCGAAGTTCTGATGCTTTCTCGAAGCTGCCCTTGTCAGTTACTGAGTACACGATGACATAAGCATCCCCCATGGCCATGCAGTGGCCAGGCAGCCATCGGCTCCCATCCTGGAGAACACACACAAATGCACACACCTACCGAACAGTCCTTGTGCTCCTGCCATGAACCTGTCACTCCTGGCAGGACTCGAACCCAGCTGGTACCTCCTACTCCCACTCTGGATCCCAGCTGCATCCTACCTGCTCCCAAATGTCATAGACCATGAGAGATGCTTCTTCTCCGTCCACCATGATGGAGCGATCATATGTGTGCCCTAGGCAAGAGAACAGCAAACAGGTTACTGACTGGCTGTCAAAAGCCTTCACTGTCCCTTTTCCTGTTCTGGCCACACCATCCTAATCCTTCCCAGAGCCACACTAGCGCCCCCTTCCACTTGTGCATGACTACTATGGGAACAGAAGGGAAAGTCTGGGGGCTGGGGGGCGCAGGACATGGTATGCCTCACATGTCTCCAAGATAGCAATGTCCTGGGGGTCCACTCCAGTGCTCCCTGGCTCCCTGTTGCCTGCCCCAAGGTGACTCTGATCACAGTGTCCTGAGCTAAAATAGTCACTGTCACACCCCACGCGTGGGGCGTTTGGCCACCTAGGCTCATCTCCTAGAAACTCCCTCTGGTTTATTTCTGCTAGCCCCAGCTGAGAGGGATGTCCAACCCTATGCCACACAGTAGTCATAGCCAAGCCTCGGGTCTTCTATTCTGGGCATTTCTTTCATACCAACACCTGGCATGTGGGGTGTTGGGGTGATGTCCCTTTTCCTTTAGTTTCACCATCTTGAAATAGGAAGGCAGAGGCATAAATTCTGAAAGAGCATTTAGAATACCATGGTGTTTGCCTGTTTAGTCCAGTTTGCAGCCCCACCGAACTCCTTTCTGTCCTTCCTGGTAATCCTGAGGTCTCCCCTCCCCTGAACAGCCCATCCTCTCACCTGCAGCCTCTGCTTCAGGGCCGTCCTCTACGCCACCGAAGATGCGCGCCAGGGCGCTCTTGCCCACGCCAGGTGCCCCCAGCAGCAGCACCTTATATACGCTCTCGTCAGAGCCGCTGCCCCCAGAGCTGAGCGAGTCAGAGGAGCCCTCGGCCCAGTCCAGCCTCGGACCCTGGTTCGCGGTGCCGGTGCCAGTGCCGGCCACGCCTGCAGCCCGGGCGCCGGGAGCCAGCGCCGCCTGCAGGTCGCGCTCGTCCACCGGCATGCTGCGGCGGTGCAGCGGGAGCGCCGCGCCCCAGGGGGTGCTGCCCCGACGGCGCTCGCGCTCCCTGCCCGCGCCGCGGCTCCCGCCTGCCCCACTGCCGCCGCCGTTCAGGGTCATCGCTTCGGATATGCCGTCTGAGGAACCAAAAGCCGGGTGGCCGCATAAGCCACAGAGCGGAGGGACCGGGGCCAAACCCACTCCCAGCCACCGGGTCTTTGCACCCTAATCCCTGCCCCATTCGGGGCTGGCCAACCATCCACAGGGCAGACGGTGCGCGCCCCCCTCCACCTGGACACTCACCCAGCCGCGCACAGACACCTTCAGGTCCAGGACCTGGACTCTGGTATTGCCCACGGGGGCTCAGATACAACCCAGTCGCAGATCGGGGTTCAGGCAGTCAGACCCTCGCCGCTACAGCACCTGTCACCTTCCTTCTCTGCCGCCTCCTCCGTGGGCTCTGGGTCCCGGCTCCAGAGCCGCCTATTTAAACTTCCGCCAGCCTCCGCCCCCGCCCCCGTCCCCGCCCCCGCCCCCGTCCGGGGTCCAAGCTGCTGCGGGGGCTGACGTGTCCTCCACCCCCGCGCCCCGCAACCCTCCCCCACAGCCACTGCGGGAATCCCCCACCTCCTCCTAGGACCTCACACCCGCAGAGACACCCCTCCCCCTGCGCCCAGGGGCGGGGCAAGCATCCAGCGGCCCTGATGTGAGTGTGAAAGGGGGGAGGGGAAGAGGAGGAGAGGGAGTGTGATGTATGTGAGTCGGGGGGCTTGAAGGGGAGGCAGGCAGTGGGTAAACTAGACCAGTCAAGTGCAACTCCTCTCTGGCGAATTAGATCTGGCTCTTTAAGAGCGAATTCTCCCACCCAGTGCTGGCCTCTTGCCCAAGCAAGTAAACCAGTTGAGGACCTGACAGAGATTCTCCCTTCTGGGCCCATGATACCCACTCCCCACAAGCCCAGATCCACGATAGAGTTTAGAGGTCCTAAACTGGCATTTCCAGCCGTAACACAAAGTCCTTCTCACTCCCCTCTCTCCTGGGGAGTTGAAGATTCTCCCTAAAGAGGCTGCCTTTCAGGTGAGGCTTGGTGTCACCTGTGAACCCCTGGGGGACATCAGGGGGCTGCTGAGGAGAGGGCTTGAATTCTAGGGAGGAAACACAGGCCCAGAGAAGAGAAAAACATGAACTCAGTCCCCACCCCACCTCCCAGTACCTCCAAGCCGCAGCCAGCAACTCTGCTAAAAATATCTGCCCCTGGCCTGGCCCTGGTCATTCTGCTCCTGGGCTGGAGGTTGCCCAGAGCTGGGGAATCCAGGCAGCCAGTGTGGGGTGCCAGCAGGAACCAGTCACTTTAGTCTGCAAACTTTCCTTGCTCCCTAGCCCTGAGCTGAATCTACTGTGCAGCTCACATCCCATCTAGGAGGGTTGTAAATACAATGTGGTCAACAATGTCTTAGCCACTGTTGGTGCCACACCCTGTCCAGAGCTCACCCTCCCTTAGACCTAATGTGGGGTCTTGGGGCACAAAGGGAAGAAGAGGCAATGGGGAGGCTTAGTGTCTAGTCTCAGCTCTGCCTTCAGCCTACTGAGCCTTGCCTTCCCCCAGCCTCAGCGTGCACAGCTGTGAATTGGGTATCATGACCTCTTATTCCCTCCTTATTCATCTTTGGGGTGTGTGAGGATTGGGAGTGGACAAGCTGTGGAGTACATTGTAATAGGGACTCTGATGTTTGACTGTGATGAGTGTGGTAGGGGTGAGAGGGCACCCATTTGGTGCTCAGGTGACATCACAGATGGATGGACCCTGGTGGGCTGTTGCAGGTTGTCATGGAGACCTGGGCCTGACTCTGGCTACTATGTTAGTTTCCTTGACAACACCTAACAAGGCCTTGAATTGAAGAGAGCCTGGCTAGGTAAGGTTAGGGGGTTCAGGCAAGGCAACCCATGCTAGCTTTGGCTTCCTGGATGAGGGCTAGTGGGAAGAGGAAGGCATGGGCCCAGCTCCCGTCAGGACAGAAGTCTCAAGAGCCAATGTACCACTTTCCATCAGGAGGCCTGGCTGGCTATTTATGCCACCCCCCCCCCCACAACACATACTGTGTTTTGGAAAGAGCCCCTCAATGTCTAGCACAGTGTCTGGCAGAGGATGAGTGTGGGGGTAGCTGTGGCCCTTCCCCGCAGTGGGCCACGCTGGGAAGCAAGGTTGGCTTTCCCCTCTGGTAATCTGAGCTCTTGACCTCAGCAGTGTGTTTTCATTGCCAAGGGAACTGTATCCACACAGGGCTACTCAGATCCCAGGAATTCTGGTGGCTGCCTCAACAGGTCAGAGACACTCATCACAAGCCTGGGTATGGCCAGGGGCCTCAGGATCCAACATTTGGACATGACCTTCAGACAACCCCTCTCCCACTGCCTTGTCCTCCCAGCTCTCTGGGCTGAACTTGGCTGCCCACAAGGAAGAAACTGAGACTGGAACCAGGCCCAGGACCCTCTGTCCTTTTCCAGCTGCCCGTTTATCCTGGCTAAATCCATTTCTTCTTGCGGAGACCAGGGATAATGTCTTCCCAGGGGTTGTTCTGAGACATAAATAACATGAAATGCAAAAGTAAAGTAGTTGGCTTCAGTCTGGCACATGGTGATATTTCAGCAAGAATACTTCTATTATCATCACCCTTGGTTGGATGGGGCAGACTGAATCTGTGGGCCTTCTTTTGCTTCTGCTTCATTCTCTCCAGGATAGTCTGCCCAGGAAAGGGAAGAGATCTTGGGAATAATGCAGATAATTCTCTTCTGTCCCCCAAGCCCCTCTTGTCTGTGTGGGACCCCACATTTTCCTTCCTCCCTCAGGTAACAAAATGCTGCAGAAGGAACTTAGTTGGGCTTCACTGTCACTCCCCCATGTCATACCATAGCCTTTATGTCCCAGAGCCTCTGCTCTGTTTTATGGCTCAATTCATTTATTTATTCCACTGACTTCTACTGAGTACCTACTGTGTGCCCAGCCCTTGTGTTGGGGGTAGGATGATAGTGAAAATAGATGTGGCTGGGCACATTTATGTGTATCCTCTAATCCCTGGGTCGATCGATCTTTTTAGCTATGATTTGTCATTCCCATTTTGTAGACATGGTAACTGAGGCCTGAGGGATCATGGTTGGAAACAGCAAAGACACATATACCTGGTAGGGGTTTCACAGATCTTAAGCTTCACCACCTCCCTGTACTCCTGTGTCCTCACATAGCAGCTGGGGTTCCAGAAAGTTCCTTGGACGCTGGCCCAGTATGCACAGACAGCGCCCTGTAGGCAGCCAGGTGCTGGGCACAGATGAGTCAAGACTGTCAAGGGGACTATCTGAAATGGCAGTTGTGGCATTAGCAGGCTGGTGTCCCTTCCCTACTGTGGCCTGGCTGGCAGGAAGGCCAGAAGAATGACTCAGAAACACTCATCTCCCTTATGACCCCCACACCCAGCTAGACACAGACACCACAGCCACCTTAGACAGATGGGGTCTCTCGGGGCAGAGCTTGAAGGCTTCCTGAGGCCTGACCACCCTGGTCAGTCACCCTGCCTCTCTGGAGCACTCAGCTCCTTCATTTAAGGGGGATTCACTGCCTAGAAGGTCGTCTGAGAGGCCGAGGCCATTTTACATCTCCACAGAGCAGCCCCAAGGGATTGTCACATCACAGGTGAAGAAACGTGGAGAGACATGCACCGATGCCTTCGAGCTTCTGATCTTGAGCAGCTACATCCAGCAAGTTGTGAGCAAGTTGTGAAGACAGCAGGAGCTAGGGTCTAGGGTGGGCCTAGGCCCCTCTATGGAGGCAACAGTGCCCCCTGCCAGAAAGCACCTGCCATGATACTCAGATTCCCCTTTATTTCCTAGCTCAAAGTCTTGAGAAGGAAACTATTCTAGAAACTTTTCTCACTTGCCAATTGGGAAGAAGAAAGAAAAGCCACTGCAACATGGGCCTGAATGGAAAACTGATCAATTACACAGTAAGTAATGCACTCTCCGGACAGGATCAGTGTTGTCAGTGGGCCCTCAACAGATTTTCCAAGCGTCCAGGCTCCCTGATGAGGCTTCCTGAGATCTCGGCCCACAATCACATCTGAGCCCAGCAGGGATGGAGTGTTCCTATTTGCCCTCAGAGAAAGAGACCGAGGCAGGGAATCCTGAAAGCGTTGGGGAAAAAAAGAGCTCCTAAATGGCCGGGATTGAAGTACAAGATCTCTCTGACCAAGTGTACCCTGTGCAAAGGGCTAGGAGGAGGCAGAAGCCCCAGAACTGCCCACATCACTTCATGGAGTTGAGCTTTGGCTTACTCAGCATCTGAGTGACATGCACCTCTGGGAGAGCTGACAGTTCCTTGGGATCCTTTTAGCACAGAAAACGTAACCAGTGCCCTGACCCAGGGACCAGACTAGGGGACCAGCTTGTTCTGCATCATCACCAGCAGGATAAGCTGGCACCACAATCCATTGGTGGGTGCTACAGGATACATATGATCCTGGGCAAAAATCCTCCTCAAACTTTAACTCATCTGGGCCTTCAGACCAATCTTTAGTTTGTAGGAAAAATAGCAGACAAATAAATCAAGTTGTAGGGTTTCTCCAGGACAACTCACCTAGTTTTTTAAGAAAAATCAGTATCAAGAAATACAAAGGTGACAGGTGTGGTGGCACATGCCTGTAATCCTAGCACACAAGAGGCTAAGGCAGGAGAATCACTGTAAGTTCAAGGCCAGCCTGAACTACATAGTGAGGCCAGCCTGAACTCCTAGTGAGACCCTATCTCAACAAACCAAAAACAAAACAAAAGTGGTACTATAGATTGGATCTGGAAATGTTCCTCAGAGACCCAAATGTTAAAAGCTTGTTCCCCAGAATGGCACTATTGGGAGGTGGAACCTTTAAGAGCGAGGGCCTTGTGGGAGGTCTTCAGGTAGTTGACAGTGTGCCCTTTAAGGGATAATAGGATTCCAGTTCTTTTCTCTTATTCTCTTTTGCTTCTTGGCCCTGAAGTGAATGGCTTTGCTCTGCCATGACCTCCCCATCATGATCAGTCACAGGCCACAGGCCCAAAAGTAATGGGGTCAATCATGGACTGAAACCTTCCAAACTGTGAGCCAAAATAAACCCGTTCTCTAAATTGATTATCTTAGGTATTGATTACAGTGACAAAAAGCTAAGAGACAATTGTAGACAAGGCTACAAAAAACAATCGAATGCAATACATAAGTCTTGAATGGAACCTGACTTTAAGGAAAACAATAACTAAGAATATCATTTGGGGGAAATTCATATATGATTGGATATGAGTTGAGGAATTGCTCATTTTTTGGCCAGGTAAAAGTACTGTGTTTATACTGACTTACACAGATGTAGGACACAATACTTTAAAGTAAAGGGTCATGTCTCTACAGATTACTCTCCAATATACAGTATTCATACTTATATACACATATAAATAAGGCCAGTGTTTTAACAGGCCAACAGCTATTGAAGGCAGTGGTGGCATTATTGGGTACACAGACATAATCACGTATTACTCTTTCAATACTTTTTGTACACTTGCAAATTTCCCTAATTAAAACACTGGGAGAAAATTTAAAAATTAATGAAACCACAACACACTGATCCATCCTGTATACCACTACCACTATCTTCTCCCAAATCCCAGTGACTCCACCAAGATGTAAGACATTAGGGCATGCCAGGAAATGAATATAAATTAAGGGTTTATTACAAAAGGAAAATATTAGTTTCTCAATGTCACTGATTCGAGAAAACAAAGCCACGAGCCCCAGGTGCAGCTGAGGCTAAGACACTGGTGTGTGCTGAAGGTCAAATCCAGGCTCAGGAGCGGGCTGACAGGCACTGATTCACAACCTCCAGCAGGTGGGTGTTCTCCAAGGCAGCTGCAACTCGCTCCTTATCTGCAAGCTGTTTGTTCACTAAGCGGGAAGGAGGAGTACAAAAGGCAGGATCAAAGCCAGGCTCTGGCCAGGCTGCTAGCCAACCCCACTTCTAAACCTTAGTATAGTATGTATCTCCCACCAATAAAGCTCTCCTTTCACCCTCTGAAGACCCCAATGCTTGATTAGCTGACCCCAATTACCTGAGCCCCTATCTCTCCTGCCTTTGTGGCCAGATCCCTCCCACCTGGCTGTTCATGTCTGCTACCAGTACTCTGAAGCCTAACACACTGGACCTGTGTACTTAGGCGGTGTAGGAGGGGAGCAGATGGAAAGCAGAGGACTTGGGTCAGACCACCTTTGGTCTAGGCTACCACCTTCACTGAAGAGTCTCTGTCAATTTTACTCACCTAGTCCCCAACCCCAATCCTGTCTTACAAACTACTATAGCAAGGGGGAAGTCTCAGGTAATTTAAGACCCCAGGACATCACCAATGCCATCAGCTCACACTTACCTGCATGCTCCGAGGCATGGGTCCCTGGTGTAATGTGCACATCCATCTAGGAGGGAGATAACCTGAGTCTGAGCATCCGCCTTTTTGCCCCCTCCCCCCAGACCCTAGGGCACCTCCTACAACGGATTCCTCCTTTTAATCACACCTCTGAACGCTAGCTCTTCCATTACACCCCAAATCCACCCAAAGCCACTCCAACCTTATCCAAATCACAGGCCCAAATCCATCTACAACTTCCTACTTCCCTTCCAGCCACACTCCTCACTACTTTTCTGCACTTTCCAGCTCCTATCTTTATTCTCATCACACCGATTTGGAAATTTTCCTCCCAATTTCATTTCTCCTATTGCAATCCTTCCAGGCCCTGAATGTTCTTGCTCTTACTGTGCTGTCTCAGTATCAGACCCTTATATTTGTTTCACCCTTGGGGCTCAACTCTGACTGACCTTAAAACGCTGGGGAAGGGAGCGCAGAAGCTTGACTTTGATGGAGAGGCCAATAAGGGTGGCCATGCTGCAGTGCGGAATGGTGGGAGTAAAGGCCACGGCCACCGTGCTGTCAGGGTCACTAACCTGGTGGTAGTGAGGAAGAGATATCAGGGATCACGGACACCTCCAACCGAGACTCCCTCCCACTTGGGAGAGGGTCTCTTCTTAGTTTGGGCAAGTCGTCTATCCTTTGTGGGCTTCGGCTTCAACACCCATAAAATAGGCACAAGAATCCTCCCTCCCAAAGAGCCCACTAAGTGTCCGTGAGCTGAAAAAATGCCAGTCTCTCATGTACAGTGGAACTTTTCTGACTCCCGAACAAGTTGCTCCTCTCTGTCACTGGGAGTACAACTCACCTGAACCCTAACTTGCTCTACTACGTTCAATTCCTCTAGCGTCAATGGATGCTCCGGGTCATTGATGGAGCGAATAAGATGTGTCAAGTGAAGGAAAAAGGACTTTAATGGTTCCCCCCTCCCCCGAACCCTCGGCCAGCAATGCCTGACCTGGATACTCCTCCAGCAACCGTTGGACATCAAATCTCCCTCCCGAAGCCCCCAGCAAACCCGCCCCTCGCTCGGCAGCGGCGGATATCGAAGATCTCGCGGGCGTCGATGCTGTCCGGAACCTGCTCATCTTCCTCGCCCGCCGTCACAGGCCGCTCCCCAGAACGCTCGTAGATGAGAGGGTTGGCATTCTCCAGGAGGCCACCGCCCACCCCGCTACTACCGCCGCCGCCGCCGCCGCCAACGCCACCGCCACCGCCCACCATCCCGGAACCTCGGTGTACTTTAGTTTGCATACACTTCCGCTCCAACAAGCGCACTTCCTGGGAACGGGAAGAGGCGTGGCGTCGCGTGGCTACGGAATCGCGCAAGGGACATGCAACGCTGCTA
The DNA here is from genome assembly GCA_004026905.1 of Hystrix cristata. Taxonomy (NCBI): domain Eukaryota; kingdom Metazoa; phylum Chordata; class Mammalia; order Rodentia; family Hystricidae; genus Hystrix; species Hystrix cristata. The sequence goes on along the minus strand of PVJO010015963.1, from coordinate 5,684 downwards.
TTACTCAGAGCCGAGTCTGACAGAACTGTTGGCTTTGGCGTGCGGTCTTCTAGCGTTCAGGAAAATACTATTAGTTTCTGCAGTGGCCCTGGGCCTTATGAGCCCATTGGCTGTGGCATGCAGAGACCAAGGCCAGTTGTCCTGGGACACTAAGGGCCGTCGAGGTGGAGCCTCACACCACTTTCTCCACTGAGAGCCAGGCGGGGCTGGCGCTCAGGTGCCCGGGCTTCCCTCTATCCAGGCAGGGTTCTCCGTAATTCTGAATCTCCCAGTGATTTCTTGCCTCCTCCATAGAGCCGTAGACCCGGGAACGACCTGCCAGGAACAAGATTTGAGATCCGGCAGGTACTTATTAGATGTTTGTTAGGTGGATAAGTGACAGTGAAGTCGACCTCGAGTGGAGAAGGAACAGTGAAACCCCTTCCTGGCCCTCAAGGAGTGAGTTATTCAGAAGTGCCACTTGCATGGGATAAGTGTGTTCAAAGTCAGGGGGAATATTTTGGAGATTAATGGCAATGTATATTTTACCGTAATACGTGTTTTAAAATTTAAACATTAATTGCCCAAAAAGTGCCACATTCCCTTGTGCATTTCAGAAGTAGGCCAGAGACTGAGTAGGGAAGGACCTGCACTCACTCAGACTATGGACAATAAAGGAGGATGGACCGCTGAAGTGAGGTCCAATAAACTATGAGAGTCTTGAGTCCGAGTCCCAGGAGGCAAGAAGGACCTGTCAGGATGAAAGGCACAGTGACAACTCCCTGCCTTTGTTCTAGCCCTTACATTCTCCCAAATCAAAATTCGATTCCCTTCCCCATCTTTGGGATCCTTATCCCACACCTCCTCAGGCAGCACTCCTGGGTTCTGCAGTTACAGCTTTTTGCTTCCTCCTCTTGACCCTCAACACTCTCTCTGTGCCTGTGACTGCAAAGACAATAGGGATAGTGACTTCAGTTTTGGGAAGAGGGTTTCCTGGTATCTCACAAGGACTGCAGAAGACAAGAGGTACCTTTCAGAAGGTCAAAGAGAGCTGGAGCAAGGGAAGGTGGCCATGCTCCACCTTCTGGCTCCTGGCTCCCTGGTCCTCTGTCTGCTTCCTGTGCATTCTTCTCCAACACAGACCTTGCCTTGCTCACCCCATGCCCCGCCTACTTCCTCCCAGGTTCAAACTCCAGCCAGGGCCAGTCCATGCTCCCCAGCTTCCTGTTAGTGAAAGACAGCTCCCTCCATAGCAGGACAGAAACTGGCCTGTCAGCAGCCATGCAGCTGGACCAGCTTTCTGCGCAGCTGAACTCTATGGTCTGTGGGCTCCTGCTTCTCCTCATCTATGGCCAGGGTAAGATTCCTACAGGGGTGATAAGAACTGGGTTCTCATCTGCAAATTGTGCAGAGGTAGACCCCAAGAATATGGAAGGGAAGTTCCGGGGAGGAAAGAGCTGGTGGTGATGACAGATTATAGTGTGGGAATCCTTGGCCGTCTGAATGCCCCAAACTTGGCATATGCCTCGAGGTGGGGCCTGGAAGAACAGAAAGGGTTAGAGCTAAGGACATCCAACACTTTGGAAGGAGGCCATTATGAGGGGCTCTGAGGAGATCTGGGAAGGCAGGCCAGAAGCCTCCTGGCAAGGAGCTAGAATTCTGGACATTTCAGCCCTGTGTGTGTAGTTGTGGCTATAACAGATCCTGGCCCTTGTGTGTAACAACAATGACAGTAATAGTCTCCTGATGCCATTTGACTCTGAGCATGGTACCACCTTTGCCAGAGGTGTCCTGGCACTCTCTGAAGGTGCCTCAGGCAAATTTACTGGCTCTGAAAAACCCAGAAGCTCCTGGGCACCAGGAGCTGAACAAAGAGGCACTGGGTTCCCTTCTGTCCGTGTACCCAACTTAGGGCAAAAAGCATGGCTTTGCTTCTAGAGCAAAGGTGATGTGCTCTGTGCTTGCCAGATAGTCTCCAGGCGCTTATCAAGACCTGGCGCCAGTATAGCTCCATGTGTAGAGTGTATCTGCAACCTTTGACTCTCTCACTCAAAGGCTCCTAGTGTGGGACCTGATGAGCTCCTTCACCCTTCTCCAGTCCAGTCTGCCCAGGAGGAGTCACCGCCTACCTCACCCCCAGGGGACACCCCCACTACATTTCCTTCCTTATCTGTTAATGACTAGGCTCTTGGTGGGCACCACAACTTCCAGGCAGGAAGATGGCTGAATCTTTTTGATGACTCCTTTTTAAACAGTCTTTTGGCTTAGATTTATGTCCAGTATCATTGAGGAGCCATAAGTGGGCACAGAGTTGGGGTCCACGGTGCTCTCACTGACTCAGAACTGCTGGCTCCTCTAAAGAGAACATCAAGATCACAGGATCTTACATACTGTGCCCAGGACTCTACCTAAGAATAGATGCATGTACCCAACAGGAACATTGCAGCAGGTTTTGTCCTGTGCTGTAACAAACACCAGGCATCAGTGTCTGGTGGCCATAGTGAATTATATGGACAGAGCTCTCATCTGGAAAGGTATCATCTGTAAGCAGCACACTACCAGGGACAGAAGTGCACTTTTGGACTTAGAAAGATATTGCTAAACTGCCCTGTATGGTGCCTGTGGGTGGCTGCTGCCCTGTCCTCAGCTTTTCCCTGTGTCACCAGAAATGCTCATCCACGTGGACCTGATAGGGGATGGGAGTATTAGCTCTCCAAAATGTTATGGGATGTTTAACTTTTTCTTATGGAATCTGGCCCAGAGGAACACCTGAGACAGCAGGAGGGAAGTGCCACCTGGTGGAGACGACAACTGTAGGGGAGCAGTGGGCATGACTGGATACCTCCCTGCATCCTGAGGCTCAGAGAGAATCGGGGTGATCAAATGGTGCACTACACTGAGTGGGCCTCCTATGGGGCAGAGGGAAGGGTTAAACACTACCTGCCCATCATCCATTTTCAGCAACAACGAGCACTTGGACATCCTAGTTTTATCTGGACCATTAGGTGATAATCAGCCGCTTCCTCCCTTCCTGACCCAGCCAGAGGCAGGCTGGGCTTATGATTTGGTCACAACTGCATCCCCTTCTCATAGCTCTCTTTACCATATCCCTCTTTGTATGGGAGTGTGGAAAAATGTTTTCTTTATGTCATACCACCTTCAGCAAAGATCTTTGAGGATGGGAGACTTTTTAATTGATTCCTACAGTCCTCCCAGTACCACACAGGACCTGGCATAGTTACTGCAGAGGAAATATTCCTCCCTCAGCGCATGAGAACCTTTGCTGGAGGGTCCATGGCTGAATGATGGTGTGGAGCCCCAAGATTCTGTTGGGTAAGCAGGGGTCAGGCCCAGGACAGAAGTGGCAGTACAGGAGGAGAGTGTAACAGCCAGGTTGTATGGGAAGCCAGAATTTGCAGATCAAGGTCCCTTGACAAGGCTGAGCTGAGGGTGGCAAGCAGGTGGTAATAATCACAGTGTCAGAGGCAGCTGATTGGCAGACCCAGTTCTGATGTGCATCCTCCTGCCCACAGCCCAGGATCCTGCCAGCCTCATCCGGAACACAAACACAGGGCAGGTGCGGGGCAGCCTTGTCCACGTGAAGGGCACCAACGTGGGGGTCCACGCCTTCCTGGGAATTCCCTTTGCCAAGCCACCTGTAGGACCACTGCGGTTTGCACCCCCCGAGGCCCCTGAGGCCTGGACTGGTGTGAGGGATGGGACCACCTACCCTGCCATGTAAGCTCTCTGGGGAGCTGGGGAAATTCAGACCCTAGAGAGGGGTTGGGTGCTCTGAGCTCAGGTCCAGCCTGCAGTTGTTTCACCATGTAAATCCTACAGCCAGTTTTCTTGTGCATTGGGGGGATTCCCACTATGAGCATTCTAGGCTCCAGAGGGTAGAGGAGCTATGTTAAACTCTTGGCTCAGGGAGTCCAGGGGTATTAGCTATAGGTGCTGATTAGAAGGGAAGAGACACATATCTTTCTAGTGCCTCGTGTTCTATGACATTGAGGTTTCTGGAAGAGATTCAGGTTAATTTATGAATCTTGTAAGAACCTCTGATTCAGCAGCAAATACTGAAGATCTCTCAGGAGAGCAGTATCGATAACCCCTTGGAGACCCCACTCTCTATACTCACTGCACCAACTGTTAGGGCCAGGCGCTGAGGTCTGGGTCTGACCACTACAAGCCTTGGAATAACTGTCTGCCATTGTCACCAGGTGTCTGCAAGATGCTGACTTAATAAATTCAATGCTCCCGAAGATATTTAATCTGACCATTACTCCTGTTCCCATATCCGAAGATTGCCTGTACCTCAACATCTACACACCTGCCCATGTCCGTGAGGGATCTAGCCTGCCCGTGAGTGTCAAACCATGGTCAGCTTGAGTATGAGAGGACATTTCTTCTCCAAGATTAGAAGGGAGCTAAAGATGTGGCTTAGTGATAGACATTTGCTTATCAAGCACAAAGTTCTAGGTTCTAGCGCAAGTACCACAAAATCAAACAACTGAAGGAGAACAAGTTTAGAATGGACAAGGTGAACCTAGTTCTGTTGCAGTGCAGATTCTGCTGAGACATCTGCTATGGAGACCAAGAAGGGCTTCTCAGCCAGGATGGGTAACTGATCCCTAGGCATTAAGTCTTAGAGCCCTAACTGGTACCAGAGATCAGTCTTGTGCCCAGGAAGGTGCCCAAGAACTGTACTTTGAAATCACCCAGGAACCCAGCAGTAGTTTATCTGGTGGGCCAATGAAATAACACTTTAATTAGTATTTAAGTGGGACAATATCAGAAACCCCCCTTTTCCCATTGCTGAGGGGTTCTAGAGTAATAGATGATGGATTTATGGGGTTGGCCCAAAAGTAAGAGAGTCCTGGTCTACATGATTGAACTTAGATCTGTCACCCATGGCTCAGGTATGTAGTCTTACTGGAGTCCTGTGTGGTAGCTGCATAGAGCCTAAGCAGTGGAGAGTGTATGAGGAGGCCAGGCCAGGTAGTATTTGGACTGGGTAGAAGCCACATGGCATCTGTCTTAATTTCCCCAGGTAATGGTATGGATTCACGGTGGTGGGCTAGTTGTAGGCCTGGCTTCCATGTATGATGGATCCATTCTGGCAGCTTCTGAGGATGTGGTGGTGGTTATGATCCAGTACCGCCTGGGTGTCCCGGGCTTCTTCAGGTGAGCCTGGGGCTGGGTTGGGAAATAGGCCTGAGCACAGCCAGGACAAGCCTGTGATCCCTGTCCCTGCTACTTCTCAGCACTGGAGACCAGCATGCCCCTGGCAATTGGGGCTACCTGGACCAAGTGGCTGCTCTGCGCTGGGTACAACAGAATATCGCTCACTTCGGAGGCAACCCTCACCGTGTCACCATTTTTGGCGAGTCAGCAGGTGGCACAAGTGTATCCTCACATGTCTTGTCTCCCATGTCTCGAGGACTTTTTCATGGTGCCATCATGGAGAGTGGGGTGGCCCTGCTGCCTGATCTCATCTCCCGTTCATCTGTGGCCATCTCCACAGTGAGTGCCCTCAACCACCCCTGCCCAGGACCCCTTTCTCTTCCCTCACCTTCAAAGCCTCAGGTGTGTTGTCAGTTGGATATAACAAGGAGGTGCCTTGGGAACTGTTGCCTTCCTAGGAATTGCTGAGGTCTTCAAGGGTGAGAATCTGTACACCTCTGTCTTTAAGAAGCTAAGTATGT
>PVJO010015962.1:0-43534 GCA_004026905.1 Hystrix cristata | reverse complement strand
TCCTCCTCCTCCTCCTCCTCCTCTCCTTCTCCTTCTCCTTTTCCTTCATTTGTTTGTGCTGGGGATAGAACCCAGGGTTGCCTGCATGCTAGCCCCTAGCTCAGGGAGCCAGGATTTGAATGTAGTGGTGTGACTACAAGCTCCACTTAGCATACTTGGGATTTCTGGGTGTCTATGTTGGTACAGATTTTTTAAAATGTCATTATATTCTCAGATATAGCAACAGTGAAATTAAGACTACAAAAGTATTTCCTACATCTGGTACAGAACAGAATCACCCAGAAAGTTGCTTTAAAAATATCCAGAACTCAGCCCAGGGGTTCTGATTTGGCATATCTGAAGTGCAGCTCAGAGAAGCAGCAGTCCACAGCATTAAAAAAAAAAAAAAAAGACAGAACCAACCAAGCCCTGAGGCAGGGAAATGGGTTAGACTGCAAGTATGAAATGAGTAGTTAAGCCAGGCAATACTTCTCCGCCCCAGAACTGGATTAACTCTGACCTACCTAACACCACGGAAATAAAATGCCTAGAGAGCCAATACACAGAGTTTCTATGACAACAGATTGGCACATTTCAAATCTTTAAAATATTGCCAAGGCTATTAAACCCATCCCTTCAGTAAATATTCATAAAAGGAACATGGTCACATTAGTTAATTCTCACACATCTGACTTCAGGCCACAATGCAATTTCTAGAATTCCTTTTACTTCTTGAATCAACAAAGATTTAGTTTGAATGTTTTCCAAGTAGTGTCAAAAGCATATCTCTGAAGGTCTACTAAACAAATAGGACAATTCTTTCAACCTTTGTGCTTTGGGTGATTGCTGCATAATATAAACATAACTCCATCTCTTTTATAAACACAAAAAAATAGTTTACAAGTTTACCTTAACTAGTTTAAGGATTTTCTATTTTGAAAATTTTACAATGTGTAATTATAGTACTGATATTATAAATAAAAACAGCCCGGCACACACCTGTAGTTCTAGCTCTTGTAGGGGCTGAAATAGGAGGATCACATGATCCTCTGCACACGAGGAGCCCAAGAACTGGAGATGAGGTTTGGTAACGTAACAAGAACAAAAACAAAAATGAGAACAACAAACAACACACCAAGGTCTGGTCAGGGATGTACTAAGTACCATCATATTACAAGGCCATGCTCCTGGTAGGATATATGACTGTGAATGACATTTCTCCTTTCATTCATTATATAGTATTGTTCATAAATTAATTAAAAAGATTACTAAAATCATCCATTCTCCTTAGTTGTTAAATAACAAATCAAAATTTTCTTCAAGAACATATTAACTGTCTCTGACAGCCATTTTTCAGTGGCAAGTGTAGGAGTCCTTGGCCCGTAGACCTTTCCTGCACTCTCCTAGTGACAGATTTTGTTCCTAGACCACAGAGCCGCAGAGTTCCCAGTCTGCTGACACTAATTACTGGTCCAGGACGCACACTGGGGCAACTGAAATCCCGGGGTTTTCCCACCTGGAGCTGGCAAGGAAAAGTATTAGATTGTAAGGTGCCAAGAAACATGTTTGCTCTTGAATGGAAAAGACTTGTCTTTAAAGTAGACAAATGAAATAACCACACAAGAGGTAGCAGAGGATCGGGAGCCAAAATATACTTGCTGCGTTTAGTCATTTAGTTCTACTTGCCCCTTAAGTCTGATCCCACCAATGCATTTTCTATGGTTTGAGCATACTGAGTCAACGGAATTCTTTTGTTACTGAATTGACTTCTTTCACTTTGACCCAATAGAACTAACATACGAATTTCCCTATTAAATCCAGTTTTTTCTCACCTAAACTGTGACTTCACGAAGATGTTGCCAGAAATTTTACACTCTAATTCTCAAATGCCTTCAAGTTTCTATTTACCTTCTCTTCTTCACGAAGCCTTGCCAGACCAGTGCTAAACATGTCATCTTTATTTTCAAAAAACACCACCTTTGACATGTCTTCACATCATCTCAAATTGCTTATTATTAACATTTAAAATTTCACATGTCTGCACCTTTTCTCTAACTAAATTACTAATAGCTTGAAGGAGCAAGCCACGGCTTATATTTAGGTTCTCTGAATTGTTTTACTCCAAATAATAATGTCTGAAGTGGGCATGGCATATACTTATATTTAGTAGTTTTGAAATGGAATTTAATTTTCAAAACTTATTGTGTCATAATTTCTTCATGAAATATATAATTGGTATCATATAAGTGAGGTCTAAAAGAAATGTATATGTGAGACTAAATAGATGAGCTACGGAAATAAAACCACAAATAATCACCAAATCAAAAGCATTTTCTCCAATTACTTTTCCTGTTTTAATTTCAAAGAAAGAAGGAATCATTAAAGAATATTTATTTAAAAACTAAGTTATCCATAAATTGTTTCTTTTCAAACATTATAGGCATCCTACACTATATGGACCAATGGGGGGGGGTTACGTTCTGTGTGCTGGCAATTAAACCCTGGGTGTAAGACATGCTAGCTAGGTCCATGCTGTACCACTGAGCTACAGTCCAGTCCCCAGTGTAAACATTTCTACTAATGTATAAATAATGTCCACAGTACACAAGTCTTATGAAACACATTACACAATTATTTGAACAATGGAAAGGGAAAGACAGAATGAGAAAGGGGGGGAGGAATTCCAATGTGATTCAGAACTGTAGACTTAGGAAATATTTTAAAAAATAATAAAACTGTTGATGGAATGTGCTTCTATTGAAAACTGAACCAAAACTCACAGCACGGCTGTGGATTCTTTAGACAGATGGTGTCAACAGACCAGTTGATTAGTCATCCTGGCAATGGGAGGACAGATAGTTTTACGAAATGCCACCAAACTGAAGATATGAAAAAAGAGAAAGGCTTGAATTTGTCCTCTGATACTTGATCCCGGCTACTGCACGGTTTGTAAAATAGGCTACTCTTTCTTGTCTCCAGCAGTTTAGAGTTTCTGCCTTAGATTTTCATAGAAATGGTTCTCAGAACACAAAGCCAAATCCCACAAGGGACAGCTGGGTTTAACAGGTGAGGAGATCACATCTAATGGTTTTCCTATCAAACTCCCACCGCTGAATTTCTTTCTTAGTTGTAACCTAATATAAACCAACAATATAGATATCTATTGTTTAAAGACATATCATGTATTTATTCATAACCTAAGATAAATAAAATGAGTACTCAAAACAAAGTGTCCCAATTTACAAATATGAATACAATAATTTAATTTTTGCTTGCTCAAGGTAGAATTTTATATTGGACTATACTTAATTAAATTAAAGTTAGTGTTCAATAATTCTTCCCCAAGAGCCCAAGATCATGTCTACTAATGCCACCAAATTAAATCAGAACCACAAAGTTCAATTTGATTAGTAATTTTCCTCGTGAATTTGGGGGCACTTCAAATGTAGATTAGTAGTCTTATTAATATGGGCTGAGACCAGGATATGGGGCCCTGCAGAAAAATCATTGGTTTGAGAATCAAAGAAAGAAGTTGCTTTTAAAAAGTAAAGTGTTTTTTAAAAGTCTCTTAAACTCCAACTACCCTTATGTATTTGCCTACAAGATAAAGAGGATTGCAATGACTTATATTTAATTTAAAATGTTTTCCAATCCAGCTTTGATAATAAAAGCCAGTTAAATGAACATTCATGTTTTGTCTTAACATACCATAAACACGTGAACGTCTGTCCTTTTGTCTAATGTCCTCGCCTGCACCTAAAAGGAATTTGATCAGGTAAAATAACTTTTACAACAATTTTATCCATGGTTTTATAAATTCACTATGCTTTCATATTCTTTTCAGGGAGAATTTTGAAGAGACAACAGAAAAACACCTCATTATGCCATTTAGTTGCGTAAATTTTGGCTGCCAGTTTCTTAACTGCAGCTTCCTGATTTAAGAAAAAAAAAATCGTCTGTATTGAGAGGACTCTAAAATACAATGTGAAAGAGACAATACAGCCAGTGTTATGGCCAAATATAATACCAGCTACTGGGGAGGCTGAGGCAGGAGGATCACAAGTTAGAGACCAGCTTTAAAAACTCTGTGAGATCCTGTTTCAAAAAATAAATAAGTAAAATAAAATAAAATAAAATAACAAAATGGGCTAGCAATGCAGTTCAGCTCTTGTATAAAAAAAAAAGACAATAGTCTGACATAAAAGTAAGGATTTAAGAAATATTTCTTTGCACAGCTCAAATTTTTAGGTCACATATTTCTAGTAACCAAATGAAAAATGTTGGACAAGACAAACATTTAAACATTTGAACTTTGAACACTGAACGAATCTATTAGCCTCATCCATAGCCCAAGATGTTCAGCAGCAAATTTAAAAAGGGAAAAAACTTCATAGCACTTAAGTGGTGAAAATAATTATGTTCTATATTCACATGATATTTCAAACCATTTTTTCCCTAGTGTTCAACTTTAATCCTGAAAACTCCTTACCTTATTGAAGGTAGCACAAAGACAATTACTCAATGAATACTTAAATTGCATAAAAATATGTTGGTTAGCCAAATTTTGATATTTTGTTTGTGTATTGTTAATCCAAAGTCTGATCAAAATTGGTTCTTCTTCATACTAAGGTATAGCAAAGGCTAAGTGCTGCCCAGACGCAATGCAACATACAAGAGTGAATTGCGGCAGTAAAATGCAGAGTTTTGACGTCAAGAGTAAAAGATCAAAGCAATAGTAATGGCAAGAAAATCATGTGTCTCCCACCCACACTACAAACCATGAATTTGTTATTGTCCTAGTTCCCAAAGAGAATAAAGGGAGAGGAGAGGAAAGAGGCACCACTTTGTGTAGTTCATTAGAATCCTTAGTGGCCAGCCTGTGCGGGCCTGTCTTGAGTCAGCCTCCGCTTTGTGAGTCTTTCGTGCTTGATGATAGGAGCCCATGAGACAAAACACTGACTGATAGATCCCTCTAGATTCCAGATTTCCGTCTCCCTGGTTTTACATGCAACCAGTTTGCCTCTTCTCTACAGGCTTCCTGACTAAGGAACATGGTCATATAATTCCTACCTTTGCCTTTGCTCCAAACCCCTCACCATTTGTAACCAAACTCAGGGCCCATTTCTATCTCTATATCAACATTTGCCCAATTTCAGTTTTACTGTAATTGTATGCTGACTCCGCTTTTGCTTATTTGCTTGTTTTTTTGAAACAGGACCTGTAGTTTAGGCTGGGCTTAAGCTTGCTATGTAGTCCCGGCCATCCTCAAATTTTTGATCCTCCTGCCTCAGCCTCCCAAGTAGTGGGGTTACACAGATGCACCACAAACCCAGATAATTCGACATTTTCATCAGCATTGAATTGAACTGATATACATTATCTATACTTTTTGGGACCCTTTCTTCATTTAACATAACCAAATAAGGATCTGTTTTGCATTGGAAGGAACTTCTGAGTCTAGCTATAGAAGCACATATGGTAACCCTTTACATAACAGAATAAGAACAACAGGGTGACTTTCTCCAAAACTTTCTTAAAGATCAGTATATGTGTGGTTGCGTCATAAATTTTGTGAATTACAGCATCTAAGATATACCTTACTACATTCTTGAAATTGAAATCGAACCTCTGCCTAACACCGAGTGTTTTTTTGTCTAAATTTCTTCATGCAGTTTGAAGAGGGCTTCAACTAGAACTTTAACCCCCAACATCACCACCACCACCAAAGAATTGCATTAAACCACTTCTCTTCTAAAATAGCTGTGGTCGTTTAAACAGAATATTCCCAACTGTCTACAGAATAAATTCCAAACCACTTAGCCTGTCAGGTAAAACCTTCCGCAATCTGACCTCAGTGCGCCTTTTTAAACCTCAATTCCCACAATTCCCTTCGGATCTAGAAAAATTAGATCACTCACTGAGATTCAAACATGCTTTGTTCTTTATTCACACACATTCCTCTTCCTAAAATTCCCCGATCTTCCCCACCTCCTTCTTTTTCCTCTTTCTTCTTCAAACTATCAAAATAATAGTTTACATTATTAATTTAAACTACTTTTCTGACTTGAAAGGATTTCTTGCTGCAGTTTTGAATTGCTTTTCTTTATTTTGTGAAATAATGATTAAAATTCATGTAATTATTTAACTTCTTCATATTTTTTTCCATCGTAATTTACGCTCTTCGAAGGCAAGAACAGAGGGCTGGGGGTGTGACTCAATGCCTGATTCTGTGCTTACTACGTGTGACATCAGGGTTTCCATCCCCAGCACAGAAGAAGAGAAGGAAAGAAAAAACATACACAGGAACAGAAATTTTTACATTTTCTTCTTCTAACCATAACAGTCCTCCCCCCAAAAAAATTTGATTTGGTGAGTCTGCTTATATTTTTTAAAATATATTACACAAGCTACATTGAAAAGAAATAAAGGAAAGTGTAAAAGAAACTAACCATGAGAAAATAAAAATCTGACAAACTCAAAAACACACTTGCCACAGTGTTAGCATCGCACATTGGAGGATCCAGATCTACTCACCAGCATACACAATACAGCTCCCGCTAGTAATTATGATCATTCAGGACCTAACTTAGCCTGTCCTAGTTCTGTACTAGAAAGAAGGACTTAACATTCCATGAATTTTGAATATCTATATTGAAAATTGCTTTAGTGTATATGAATCAATTAAAATAATTAGTAATGCCATCTAAACTGAAAAGACAAAACGCTTTGCTAATTATTTTTTAAACATTACCAATATACGTATTAAACACAAACTACATGCATCGAAACCCACATCCCTATCTTCACAATCTTGAGTTGTTTTTGCTGCCTGTTTCTTATGTACCTAAGTCTCAACCTAGTCCTACAGATTGCAAAAGTTATCACCAATTGGACAGGCTGAACCTGATACTTATTGACTGAGTGATTGAAATTTCATCAGCCTATGGTTCTGGAGGCCAGGAAGACCCAGAGCACGGCACTGGTAGCCAGCGAGGTGTATCTGATGTTTTCACATTTACAGATCTATTTGTAAATGACCTAGATATTCACAAATGCAACACCAATAAAATATATGCTTCCACCTAGTGGCCAGTGCAATTCATCAAGGTAAGAGAAGATGAATAAAAGAAATCAATGAGTCAATCCCAGTTTCATTTTAAATGTGTAAGCCTATGCTTGTTTTTCAGTGAGGTTTTTTCTTTTTTTAATCTAAATTTTAAGACTAGATGTCTTCTGTTTTCACTTCTTCCATATACTGCTGCTTCACATTTGTTTGAAATGATGCAAAATAACAATGGTATTCATAATGGTAATGCCACATGCTGAAAACTAAAACTAGATACATGTCTCTCACTATGTACTAAACTAAAATCGAAGTGGATCAGAGATCTAAACATTAAAACAGAAACACTAAATCTACTGGAAGATAGAATAGGAAGAACTCTTGAAGACATAGGGGTAGGAAAAAAATTTATGAACAAAACTCAGACTGCACTGGAAACAGCACAAAGAATTAGTGCTTGGGATCACATCCTATTAAAAAGTTTTTGTGCAGCAAACTAAATCACCAAAAGAGTGGCATGAAAACCTACAGAGTGGGAAAAATTTTTACCAACCATTCCTCAGACAAATGTCTAACATCTAGAATATATAAAGAACTCAAAAAAATCATACCCCCCAAATTTAGAGACCCAGTCCAAAAATGGGCATCTGAAATGAATAGACACCTCTCAGATGCAGAAATACAAATGGCAAACAAATATATGAAAAAGTATTCAACATCACTGGTCATTCAAGAGATGCAAATCAAAACAAAGCTATGATTTCATCTCACTCCAGAAAGAGCAGCTATCATCAAGACATCAACCAATAACTAATGCTGGCAGGGCTGTGGGGAAAAAGGAACTCTCCTCCACTGTTGGTGGGAATGTAGACTGGTCCAACCACTGTGGAAATCAGTGTGGAGATTCCTCAGAAAACTACAACTAGAGGTTCCATTTGACCCTGCTATTCCTCTGCTTGGTATCTTCCCAGAAGAATTAAAAACATCACACCACAGTGATATATGCACAGTCGTGTTTATAGCAACACAGTTTGTAATAGCTAAGTCTTGGAAACAACCCAAATGCCTAACAACTAACGAATGGCTAAAGAAGATGTGTTTTTTTCTATACAATGGAGTATTACTCTGCCATAAAAAGGATAAACTTGAGATATTTATAGGTAAATGGATGTACCTTGAGAGCATACTCTTAAGTGAAATAAATCCAACACTCATGAGTACATATTGAATTGTTTCTCTGGTATGAGAAATCGTAAGCATAAATAAGGGCAAAAAAGTATAATAGATACTAAGTAAAGAAATATAATATTCAACAGGGAGGAGAATTAGGCAGGAGGGGTAAAAGAAGGAAAGGATAAAGAAAAGAAAGGAAAAAAGGGAGGAAATGTAAATAAAGCTACTGTAAATAGGGAAAGGAGGGGAAATGGAAGGGAAGGGTGGGGAAGAAGCAGGGGAACCAAGACGTATCATGTACAGGTACAAATTAACTACAATGAATGTGATCACTGTGCATACAATGTACCAATTCATGTTTTTGGAAATAAAATTTAAAAAAAAATGGTAATGGCAAAAGGAACTCTAGGAATCCTTATTGAATGCCAGGTACCACCCATGACATTACGCACATTACTCTTAGGTTAAAAAACATAAGAACATATTTATAAAACAGATATTACCTTCATTCTGAAGGTAGGGAGACTGAGACTCACAGACAAAAACTATCTCCGTAAAGTTCTGTGCTCATTACACACACACGCACACACACACACACACACACACACACACACGCACACAAACACACACACACACATACACACACACACACACACAAAGGATGCACATCTGGGTCTCATTCTGCTGGTCCAAAGCCTGTGCTTTTTCCATAATATTCTGCACAATTAAAAGCAGGTACATAAGAGAGAATTAAAAGGCTGAATGTTCCAAAATACATAATTTTGCCTGTCGATAATTAAAATCTGACTGTAGTTAAGCTGAAAGAGTTAATTTGAAAGTTCTACAGACTATATTCCCAGCCATTCTCCTCCCAGCTAAGGTCAAATGCAGCTCAAATCTATTCTCCAACTATTTACAAACCTCTTTATCAACATTAGTACTCTTCAAATTCTGACATCTCTCTTCAGGCCAGAAGTATTTATTTATTTAATCAACAAATACGGCTTGAGGAACATCGGGCTCTTATTCAGGGTTAAGTAATTAGAAACGGAAGGCACATCACCGAGTGCCTAATATATGCAAGCATTAATTGGTTCAATTGGTGAATGTTTCCCCAGACTGCGTTTGTTTCTTATGGATGGGTGCTGTGTTCCTATCCATGCCTCATGGCTTTAAGGTTTGCTAATTAGTGCTTTCCTAATCCCATTCAGAAAACTAGAGCAAGTTTTTGCCATTTCCCTTCCATAAATGGGTGGGCACTGAGATTAGGTCAAGCCTGCTCAGCCTACAATAGCACCCTTAATCAACCAATGTGAAATAAAAATGAGGCAAAAATCCCAGCTTTTATCTCACACTGTCTTTGGAGCTAATTAAAATGCACAGGCTCTTCCTGCCGTTACAACCCTGCTGTTCTACACACTAATAAGCCAACAAAAGGTGTTGAAAGCAATGGACTGAATAATTGTTGAAATTTACAGTGCTTTAAAGGCAACTGTTAAAAGACTTCTCTCTCCTCAGCAATGTTGATCACATTCTGACAAAGTATTTCTAAGTATGATCTCCTTTCACATTTATACAAAGAATCATGTTGATTCGGGGGGATCTCAGAAATTGTTGATGATTTTCTTTTGATGTATTACGTATTTGGCTTTCAACTCACTTTACTAAGCAAAGAGTTAAAATAACACTATTTTCTTTGAAATCTTTGTCCAGAGTACAAGGGGGGCTCAATTGTTTTAAGGGAGTCTATGAAAGCCCACTGGCATAAAAAACAAAAAGGTGGGCGGGGGAAGTGGGAGAGGACGGGCACAAAGAAAGAAAATGAACACACACACTCACACACGCACGCATGCATGCAACATCTACTTGGGCTCATGCACCTCCTAGTCATTCTACCCACCAAAAATAAATCCTTAAATTAATAAGCAACCTTAATAAAACAACCATCTAAAATAGAGTAAGCTTTTGATCTTGCTGTTCCCCTGCCTCAGGGTATTCCTTTATATTTATTGAAATGCACCTTGAGTATGTTACAAGTAAAACAGTAATTTCCTACACTCTAATACATGTACAAGCATATAATTTAAGGAAGCATTTGCCAAGGAATACCACATGTTCCAAACACATATACCAAACTAAATTCACCTTATAATTATATTTAAAAATCAATACATTAAGTAAGAATTCAGCATGTTCAAAGAGCCCAAAACTGTAATTATGAGAAAGTGACCCACCTCTCTAAGACCGAGTAGCATGTAAGACGTCTGGACAGAAGCCGAAAATTACCACCAGGACTCCCTGCCTCCCCTCCCACACACATCTTAGAAACATGGGCATAAGAATCGTATGTACTTTCATCTCTGCTTGGCACACTGTCACAATGCAACAGTGCGGTGAAATTCTCAGAAGTCCCAGTGACAGTTTTGATGCTACACAAAAATTCTTGACTCTTAAAAATAGAAATGTATAAGGATAATATTTTAATATGGCATTTTTCCCAGTAGAATCACATTCCTTATATCAAAAACTTGACTATCTTCACCATAAGTTTTTGTTTGACTTTTTCTCTACCACCTGGTACTCATTTGATACAAACACACCTTACCACGGTACTGGTATTTGTAACAGGAAACCTGGCTGAAAGCAAGCTAACAAAAACAAAACCAATATAAACTCTCATTTTGAGGAAGAATTTAGCTTTGGTGGTACTTTTTCCTCCTTAATTAGTACATGTAATTCTACAAATCACATCGAAACACTTTAGTCAATGGGACTATATAAGGATTATACCCCTGGAAAATGTAATTAAAATGATACATCGAGGATATTAAATATGAAGAAATAATAATTGGGAATAAGTAGTGAGTTTAAATATATATTAATTTATGCCGATAAACCACTACTATTAATATTTCCTGTCATCAAAGTAAGACAATGAGTCATTTATATAACATGTAGTGTACGTGTTATATGTATTAGCCTACTGAAACTTTTCATCAAGATATGAAATAGATGTCATTGTTTTATCCATTAAAGAAGTGAGAAAACTGGAGTACATAGTATTGAGAAATTTAACGTTCTCAGGCTTGTTATCAGGTGCTGAGTGTGTGTAAACTTAATCACAATGGCATTACACATAATTAAATAAATTATACTATGTTATCATTTATTTGAATGTATTCCATATTGTAGAAATGGTTCACACTGATGAAGAGTCAGAAACTATGCGTGTTAAGCACCTTATACAAATTATCTCATTAAGATCTCTTAAAGACATATTCCCATCACACTCTTACATGACTGCTGACCCGCATCTTGGACAAGAAAGAGATGCCCGCACGCACTGCCCACAGCTGAGCAAACCCTGCATTGTGATGTAAGCATTTATGCCTAAAGATTGAGCCTTTCCCTAATCATGTCGAAAAGAAAATATTATAAAAGTTGCTATCTTCAACATGTTTACGTGTACAACTTGGAAATGTCAAGTATATTTATACTCTTGAGAAACATGCCTCTAAAACATTTTCACCTTGCAAAGCAGAAACTCTATACCCATTAAGTTACTCCTCTTTCCCCAACTTTAAAGTGGTCCTAGTGAGTTTTATCGTGTTATTATACACATCCACAAGCATATACAGCCTACAAATGATAATAACTAGAATTAGAACATTTCCTAAATATAGTTTAAAATACATAAAATTATAGAAACATCAGAGATGCTAACTTGAAAACATTTGTATAGTAAGAAGAATTTCTATGAAGTTCTGAATGTGAACCCGATAGCTGTTTTTTTGTAGATTTTACTTTTAACCAGAAAAAAAGGTCACTTTGAAAAGTTTAATACTCTCAAACACACCAGTTTGCTAAAGAGGACGCAGAAACAATCGCTAAATTAAACTAGCATTACACCATCTTTCCCACTTACCTGCTCAGATGCAAACACAAAGAACCCTGGGAGACATTCACAGGGTCTGTTTCTCAACCCCAGAGGTCAGGTTATTTGCCACCAATGCTGATCACAAAAGCATTTGAATTGAAATCATCACAAATTTCAAAAACTCAAACTTCCAATCCCAGGAAAGGCAGAACATTCTACCAAAACCTATACTCTAATCTTTTTTTCAGACAGCGAGTCACATTTGGCTTTGTAATATAAAGCATTTACAAAACTTTAATACGAACGAATACACAGGGCCACTGAGGGAAAAAAAGAAGCAGGTATGTGACCATTCTCAATTATAAACATAAATACTTGACTGTTTAAATAAGGAGAAGCCAACATTATCTTTGGTTCAACTGGAAGACAGCTGGGCTGAGGGTTAGGGGTGACCCTGGAAATTCTGTTGAAAAAGAGAAAAGAAAGCTTTTTAAAAAGAAAAAAATTAAGGACAGTGGCTCAAACTTGTACTAATTTGTAATCTGGAGGTGGCAAAGTCAAATAAATTAAAAGGTAAGTAAACACGTAAGAGAATCCCTGTTATCCATGCATGTATGTACATTAATAATAAAGAATAATACAGATAAAAATTTAAATTACCAAAGCTTTAGTGCTGAGGATGCACCTCAGTGATAGAGCAGTTATCTACGGGGCCTGAGGACCCAGGTTTAATCTCAAGCACAGAGAGGGGAAAAAGCTTTGCACCAGACAAGACAATATGCTTTATCAATGTTTATACTCCAAGAAGCCCAGTGAACGGACTGAAGTGGTGGTAGTGTTAATGACAGGGATGAAAATGATGATTTTACAGATACATTTTACAGGAAAAGAAACGAAGGCTCACAGGCATCAGGGAAGTGAGGTGAGCTGATCTGGCAATAAAGCCTGGCATATTTCATAAGATCAGAAAAGTCAGGAGTCATTGCCAAGCCTCCCTTGCCTGAGCCACAGCTCCGATGACTCAGAAGGCAGATGAAGATGGGGCAGGTTAGAAGGAGCAAAGAAAGTCAAGAGGCTGTTTCAATAAATGCCAGGCTCACAGCAGAAGGATGTGGGAAGTACACAAATGGTCAGTAAAAATTATGTTGGGGAAAAGATTTTAAATGAATTGTAAAATATCATCAGTCTTCTGGTGCCTTCTAGACCTATCCTTTGTGCATGCTTCTTAGCTTGCTCCTATCTTGAGTTCCTTGATGAATAAACAAGATGTAAGCCTCCCTCTATCTTCCCTGCCCCAGAGGTTTTCCTCTCTTTCTACCTGAGTGAGGGTGAAGAAGAATGAGCCATTCAGACAGCTGACTAAAACATCAGACTATGTAGGCAACTACATTAATTTTGGTCCAATAAAGTGAAAAAAAGGAGTAACATTAGTATTTAGAGCAATACTTTAACTGAAAGTTAAACGAGGTAAAAAAAAATCATTTTATACCATGGTTTCTTAGACATGGTCCTGATGATATTTTGAGCCAGATTACTCTTTACAATGAGGGCTGTTTGTGTATTATGAACCACTTAACAGCATCCTTGTTCTCTCCTCAATAGATGCTAGTATCGGTTATAACAACCAAAACTACCTCATATTACAGGACAACTGCTTTAGACATATTAAGTGTTTTGTTTTGTTTATTGTTAATTATTATTGGTTTGGAAATTTCAATTGATTTACAGACGGTAACAAAGCTAGGAATTCAAACAAATCCTCAGAAACCCATGGTTCTAACACATTTGGGAAATTCTAATTAGTCAAATATCAGCTAAACAGAGTTAAGATTCAAGTTATGTGGAAGATGAAAACTCCAACAATGAAAAGAAAGTAGGGCTATAGAACCTAAGAATAACCTCAAGTGAGTAACACAAAATTAATAATTATGCATGAGGAAGAGGTCAATCAGAGACAGAGTTCGCAGAAAGGCCCAAGAAAATGAGAACCCAGATGAGCTTTTGCTTTGAGCCGAAAGGGAATGACAAGAAATCTTAGCAAAAGGGCTCTAGAGAGAGTGTTTCAGGCCACCACCTCACCATGTGGCGGCCCAGAGCAGTCTTCCATCACAATAATAGAAAGAAGGAGTTAATGTATATTCTAACATGTTTGGGTCACTGCAATTTTTATCTCATAGCTTCTACTTTCGTGGCAACATTCGGTGAAGAAAGAAAGAATAAAACCCATTCCTTCTGAGTTGTGGGCGCTACCCCGTCAACCACGCTGGCCAAATCCTGCCTCGCAAATGTCTTTGTAATAGATACCAGTCGCCCTGTCTTCAGTGACAGTTATTCGTGTGTTCCAAGCTGATCGAATGCAGGCTGCAGTTATGGTTTAGCACTACCCGCCCTTACTAAACCAACAGAAAGCGTTTCCTTCTCATCAGACTGCTGCACAAACTCTGTGTGACTTTTAGTGGAGTTCTCTGTGAATGGCACATTAGAAGAAACATTTTCAGCTAAAGAGCAGGTACAGAGAAGGCAGCTACTTGTTCAGGAGCAAGTCTGGCCTGTTGCAATATATGGAGTTTGATTCTGAATAATGGGGATAAAAAAGAAAGAAAGAAAGAAAGAAAGCTTTTGCCCCTATTTGGAATACTCCTTAGTCTCCTTTGAGTCACAGCCGCTAATTATGCCAGGCAGGCTGAATGATGAGTAGTGGTTTTGTGATCCCAACTATTGTTCAGAAGAGCTGAGATCACCAATGTATTTCACTAGGTATAGAGCATTTGAAGGGAAAAGTCTGAGTACTTATTATCTCTTTGTGTTCTCAAACAGCGCCTATTTACAAACTTTTCACTAGTAAGTAAAAACATTTACTGGCAATAAAACACAGCAGTGTTTCAGAATGTTAACCTCTTCCCCCAAATCATGACAAAGTGCTCTGAGATTTCAGGAAGAAAAAAACTGCCTGCTGTTTTCTTACCACAAACACAGAACACTGAGATAAGAAGGGAAGAGAGGAATATTAGAAATACTTTTCTAAAACATGTTTTCTTGAGCAATGATCAATACTGCAAAATTAAGCAACTATACACTGTCTTTACAGAAACCACAATAAAGTAAATAAAAAGAAAGTATCAAAGTAGATGAGGAGGGAGTTTTACACCTCACAAAATTTATATTGGCAATGAAATATATGACATAATAATGATGAAAAGAGAACAGCTCGGTGATAAACTGACCTCTGAGGAAGACTGTGCATTTCTTTAGTAGATGTATGTTTTCCAAGAAGTCGTAGGATTCTGTTTCTACATTCATAGCTTGGAAACAGTTTCATTATCTCTGAGCCTTATCTTCGAGGAAGGGCCCTCACACAATCACTATGCTATGAAGATATTATATCATTCGGGTCATTAAATACATACAACTGTACCCAAATAGAAATAATTAACAATAGATGAAAGCACACTTGTTTGTCTTCTACACTCCCTGTATAGTCTCTTAATAGCTCTTGGTAAATAAAGACACTGCAATGTCTTCTTTAGCATCAAGGGCACTCAAATAAATCTTAGGGAAAAGAACTGGCTCTCCAAATCCTCCATTTATGTTTCTCACATTTTTACAATGTTCTCCTAAGTTCCCCTTTTGTCAAAGTTTTCATGAAAATTAAAGAGCTAAGATCTGGGAGACAATGCTTGACAAAGAAAAAGCTTCTTAGATTGGCAGACTCTTCTATCTGGTGTAATTCTGGGACAGTTTCATTTCAATTAGCTAAATTAAAAGCAAAACAGCTGTGAAGATGCCTACTCTAACGTCTACAGTGCACTATAATTCTTGTATCTGGAGTAGGCTGTGGTCTAACTTTTCCCTGATGGCACACACTGGATTGCTTTCATCTCTAGAGACCTTTTATCCCCACCTGCTGGAAACATGAAACATAACTGGGTCCAAGATAATCATTGACGTAGTTCAGGAAACCTTATAAAAAGATTTTTACAAGAATTAGATTTAAAATCACCTGTCTTAAGCAGTATCCTTCAGTACAATAGTTCTAACACTAAATCAACTCACAACCCTAAAACCTTTTGTTTTGTAATTGTTACAGATTTATTTTTTCTATTCCTTTTTAAGTTTTAAAACTGATCACTACATTTCATCAAAACTGTCAAGCAATCACTTCCCAAACAAAAGGAAGGAAACATACAAAGGATGGAGAGTTGTGAATTTTGGTCATTAGGAAAGACCTAATACGGATGTTGATATGGAAACAAATCACACATAATATATCTTGAAGAATGAGGGATGTAATATCCATTGTTTATCATGTACAAAATATCCAATAACAAAGTGATGAGATTATATTCGTATTTTTAGTATTTACTTACTGAATTATTATTTACTAGTAGTGCACCTATGGTAAACATGTAGCAATACCTGCTTCAAAAATAAGACTGTAACTTTTTTTAACACAGGAATATAGCTTTCTCCTAAGGGGAGGAGGAAACGGCCTCTGTTCTTGAGGATGTGATACTGAGTTTTAGTTGCCTCGGGGGTACAGAGACAGAAGACATCTGCTTAGGTTTCACCTTCTGCTGTATAAATTAATCCTCAGTGTCGAGAATTCACTAGCTTTCTTTAAAAAAACAAAACTCCGTTTACCTTCTATAAAAGGTACATCTGTGTTGATAGAAACATTAAATCTAATATTTATTGTTCTTCCAAATCATTTAAACATACTTGAATATAACTCAGAAGATCTAAGAAAGCCTGTGAAAAGTCAAACAGTCAAAAATGGCCATAGAAACAAGGTATTTGCCTTTTGGCGAAACATTTTTATAACTCAGTGGTAATTAATGATAGCAATAACTATTTTAGGAAAAAAGAAAAGAGAACTTATCTGCCAAGATCTCTTTTAAATGAAATAGTACTCCTTTCAGAAATTTTCTAAGAAATAATACTAGTATTTTCTACCATTACTACTGTTTTACTTTTTCTTTTTTCCCTGTACTGTAGATTTTACCTAGACCTTCAACTACTGAGCCACGACTTGCAACTTTTTGTTTTTAGTTTTGAGACAGGGTCTTGCTAAGTAGCACCAGCTGGCCTCAAACTTTCTCTTCTCCTGTCTTAGCCTCTTGATGTGCCACTGTAGTGGGCTAAAGAAATCTTTTTTTTTTTTTGATAATACATGAGAATTGTGTATTACCAATTTTCTCTAGCCTTGAAACAGAAGAGCAGTAGACAGTCCGTGCCACAAGTTACTCTCCAACACATGTGCATATAGTTAATAAATCTGAGGTAAGTTTTAGCAAATAAGTTTACCTGTTTGCTAATTACAGGTAAACGTGAAAATGAGTTAGAGACAGTATCACTAATAAATAACAAATAACATATGAGAGAAACCATGTAATATTTAATCTTGTGTGTCTGATTTATTTCACTTAACATTATAGTGTCAAGGTGTATCCATTTTAGGGTGGGGAGAGAAAGGGAATTAAAATGAGCTATGTACATATACCAACTCCCCACAAGTAATGTAATCTTTATATACTGCAAACATGTACTAATCAAAAATAAAATAAAAACAAACAGTACAGCTCTAAAATAACCAATAACAAATGAGATTATATTCATATTTTCAGGATTTATGTACTGAATTACTATTTACAAGTAATGAATTTATGGTAAACATACACATACTATTAAAGAAGTATATGATAAATTGCCGTTGCAATAGGAATCAGTTTATGCTTGTTATATTTAGGGGTTTCATAAATAATTATGACAATACAGCACTAAATTCCAACTGTGTCATTTATTATATGTAATAACCTGTAAAATGTTA
The DNA here is from genome assembly GCA_004026905.1 of Hystrix cristata. Taxonomy (NCBI): domain Eukaryota; kingdom Metazoa; phylum Chordata; class Mammalia; order Rodentia; family Hystricidae; genus Hystrix; species Hystrix cristata. The sequence goes on along the minus strand of PVJO010015962.1, from coordinate 25,615 downwards.
ATATGAATTTTATTAGGGTAATATTATCAACTAATTAGGACAACAGATCAAGCACACATCTTTCTCTCCTCTCTTTCTAAAAAATTTATTGAAATATGAGTTCAGAAGTTTTCTTTTTAAAAAAGTTCTCATGAGAAAACAACAAAATTGATGTACAGGGTGGGAATCAACATTCATTCCAAAGTTTCAGGAGCAAAGAGAAAGAATGAGAGCACGTCCAAGTATTAGAGGTACATGTTACATCGGTGATGAAGAGGCCCTGGGAGCCCACCAAGGCAGCCCTAGAAAACAGACACAGAAGAGAACCGAAGCCACAAGATTAATCAAAGGTCCGTAAAGGAGCAACTCTTTCACTTGTCGACCTCTCCTTCCGAACTGCAAGCAGAACCAAGGAGATGGAATTTAGCTCCAGCAGAAACAGCAGATCATTTAACAGTGAAGCCAACCACCACCAGGCAGAACCTGGTGTAACCCACTCTTCGTTGTGAGCGACCCTGTGGCCTAGCAGCTGGCTTCCTGGCTTCCTCGTTGACCCCGTCAAGGCAAAAGGTCACGTTTGCTTACCTCACACAGAACTAACTCCAAGTGGAAATCCCAACAGGAACCAGTTGTGACACAAAGGCCCAGGACTTTTATTAGTTTTTTCTTCTAAAGTTTTGCCAGACATGGAGGGAGGGCAGCAGAATGAGATGTAAGAGCCAAAATGAAGAGACTATAAATGGACTTTCAGAGGAAATGGAGATAACCCAACTATCACTAAAGAAAGGAGAGAATATTAATGGATACACTCAGAAATATGCAGGGAGATAGTTACAATGCTCCAACCTATGATTTTTCAATTTTACTATGATACAAAAGCAATACACATTCATCAGAAGCCATAATTTGAGTTCTGAATTTTGATTTTTTTTCTGGGCCATTAATATGTAGTAGAAAAAAAATCTCAAATTCCGGACAGCATCAGTGAGTTACAGCTTCCAGTCAGCCACACAAGCATGAGTTAACAAGCGACAGTCCACAGTGTACTGTGTTGTCAAATGGTGCTGTTTGGTAGTTCAGTGTGCTGACTCTTCTTAACTGAGGACAGTTTGAATGGACGGGGTTAAGAATGAGATCCTATCAGAAGCTGAGGATGTTTTGCATTTGTAAAACCAATAAAATGTTGTGAAGAAGGCGTAATCGGAAACCCAGAATGCTTATAAAAATTAAAATTATGACTAAATTTAACATCGGGGCTAAAATTAAAAATTGTGCAGTAGGCCCAAAGAGAAAATTGTTCCAGGTTAGATAGAACAAGATCATGGAAAACACTGAGTATGAATTACCTTTACTTGACAAAGAACACTGTGGGCATGTTCCTTCTCCCTGATGGCGCAGGTATTGTTCACGTATCTAGCTTTCCTCAATAAGTCTCAATATGTCTCAGTACAGCCCAGGTGATCCAGTCCTGGACCCAAGTGTTCATACCACCTGGCCAAGCAACCTCTGCATGTCATTTTCCCAGCACATTTCCTGATCCAAAAATGACCTCTGTCTGAACATAGTCTCATCAGACAGATGGGAAGGACTTAACACTGCTGCACTGTCCTCTCATTATTGCCAAAAGTGAAACAGAACTTCACGGTTACCACCGGCAGCCATTTGGCTTAAATGAGGAGAAGCAGTCCTAAGATAAAGTGGACACTGGTCATGCCAGACAGGCCAGGAAAAAACAGGGCTCAATGACATCTCTGAACAGATGTCTCATTCTACACATTCTACACACTGACCGCTCAAAGCAATACGAGACAAGGTATGCTATGACTTGCCAGCAAAAGCTGCACATCTCCACGGCCACTATTTAAAAAGAGTACAAGCACCCTTGGAGTTGAGGTTTTGTCAACTTCTTCTCAACATTTAAAGTCAAGACCAGGGCAGGCACAAGGACTAAAGTTGCCTCAATCAAGGTGCAGAAACACAATGTGACCACACAGTGTTCTCAGACTAGAAGATAGCCAAAAGTCCAACCATCTTTGTGTACATCTAGTTTTTCTGGGGCAACCAAAAGTCTTGCTCAAGGATATCTCTGCAGTAGATGATCAGAGTCTTATATTTTACCAGAACGCAAAGCAGGAGTGAGGACACAGCACATGCTAAGATTAGTGTTGGAGATGAGAGTGCATTTGTCTATATAGTTGGTCATAGAGGGTCAAAAAAGCTGGGTATTTTTTTCTGAGTATTTCAGAATAATGGACTAAAATTTTCTCAGTTCTACTCTACAATCCCCATCATTATACAACCAAAATAATTAACATCATCGAAGCAAACCAGGTCTGAACACAAGAGGACTCAATACAAGCAAAACAATATGAAATTAGTTTATACTCTTGAATTCGATATGTTCTATCTAACAACGTGAGGATACGTCATCAAAAGATTAATTTGTAAAGGCAAGATGCTCATAGGTACATACACAGGTACACACATTTTCAAAAAAAATATTCCTAAGGAAAAAATCTATTTAGCAAGCACACTGAATCCTTGAGTGACTTGCATTTTAAGGAGAATAGTTTTTTTCCCTCATAGCTGTACATTTCTTGAATTTGTGTCAAATTTAGGCAGCAATACAAAGCCTAAGAGCTTGCATTTGCCCCGTCCTTTATTTGAGCTGAGGGAAGGGTGTAATATACCTATATATGTAGTTGAACACATTCAAATTGGCTCTGAGACTTATTAGGGCATGACGCTGTTGACACAAGGCTAAGTGCAAAGCCTTGACCTTCGCATTTCCGCCATGACCTCAGGGACCAGCCCTACTCATCTCATGCCAACCTTTACAACTTGAATGATGTCAGATCAGGCTGCTGTGTTTTGTAAGGGATCGGCTGGCCCAAATGAAAGTTATTTACTTTGCCCATCATTGTTAATTCCTCTGAGGGTTTTTTTTTTGGTTTGTTTGTTTGTTTGTTTTGTTTTGTTTTGTTTTGCAGAGGGGACAGTTCTAAACAGTCAAATCTCTTTTACTTCTGTGGAAACAAAATGTTCCCTAAATTCTTTAATGTTTCAGTCAAAATCTGTTGAGCCGAAATGGTTTTTTTCCCACCAAATCCCGTCAGATTTGGACAGACATTCAAACCAAGGCAAAGCAATATGCAAAAAGAGTGTTAAATACTACAGAGAAAGAAAGAGAATTTTCAGTTTATTAGATAGATACTAGGACTTTTTTAAAGTGTCTAGAATGTTGAATTCCAGTCTTCAGCACTACCCTGAAGTTCTACATGACCAGTCTTGATAAATCCAGTCATTTAAATAACTTTAGTCTATATAGGGATAAGACTATTTTTCAGCTGACTTTAAGATTAATGTAGATACTAAACAGCTTTAAAAAGAAACTCCAGGAATGGAGACATATCTCAAGGGTAGAGCACTTGCCTAGCATGTATGGGGGCCTGGGTTTGTTCACTGATACTGAAAAACAAAAAAACAAAAGAAGTTTTAGTTTTCTTTAGTCCTATTTCTCAGTTGTAATAAGTAGCTTTATGCCATAAATTCTATTCCTTAACTGGAATCCATTCTCCAAGATTTGAATCCAACTAATGAAAAGGAAAGGGCTAGATCAAATTACCCAAAGTACTTACTCAGAGGAATAGAGGGGAAGGAAGCATCTGGGGGGAGTTGCATCTATTAAAAACGATGTGTAGAGAGAAAAAGGCAATTTTCCCCTCTAAGAGAATGTGCTTGGGTATTTTATTGAGCTAAATTGCCTTTTTTATGTAAGAGATAGTAAATCTGTTGATGCCATTTGTTAGGATAGTCTTATCTCAACAAAGGGCATCTTCAATCAGGGTCTAAAGTTTCTGAATCTTAGCACTGTTAAACAGGCCTTTAAACAGAACTTTCAATTTGAAATACTGAGTAAATGGGTTCACACAGCATGAATTTTATTGTAGACCAACCTAATTTTCACATTTTCCTCTCTCTAACAAGCAAGTCATTTGTTCTCTGCACTAATAATGGAAAGAAAACAAGAGTTTCTTTGTTTGTGTACATTAACCCAATGCTGTAAAAGTCATTCAGTCAAGCTTCACTATACTTTCACCTTTAAACCTTAACCTGACTTGTAACAATATTTGTAGCCTCTAAAATTACATTGGTTGAACCCAGACGGAGTTAATCACCCTTCACTGTCTCAGTGAAAAGTATAATGACCTACCATTTAATGTGAAGCCATTAAAATTCTAGAAGGGGCAAGAATTCACATCGTGTGTTTATAAATACCTCACAGACATGAATCCATACATTCAACCTACCAGGACACTTTTCATATGGCGCTTGTTTAGAGAACCAGATGGAAAATAATGACTGCTGTACATTCAAAGCCAGAAGTCTCTAATCTGCTATCTGATGCAGTACACCTTATACTTTAATACTGACATAAATTAATTCTAACAAATTCCATCTGTAACCAAACAAAGAAAACTTCAAGTCAAAGTCGGTTAATTAATGATATTCCCTCGCTCTTATTCCCACGTAGGGCAAACGTGTCAGTAAGATCCTTGGTCTCTTCTACCTCCAGATTCCTGCTGTCAGGAGAACTACACTGCACAAATCCAGAGGGTCTTGTTCTTACTGCACGTGGGCCCGGGCTCCAGGGGGTGGTCCTTCCTGCTCTGTGGAGGGTGAGCCTGAAACTACTATGCAGAGAAGCCTGGACCACTACTCTCCACCTCCCTGGTGCCACCTCGGATTAAGCCACCATCAGCTCTTCAGCAGCAACCTCTTAAATACCGCCCCCCATTTCCACTTTTACCTCTACAAAACATCCCTCTAGAGCATGCTGAGTAGTCTATTCTGTTTCAAGTGGACCATGTGACTCCTCCACTAAATGTCATCTTAATTCACTTGAAATTATAAAAAGTCCTTACTAGGTCCTCATGCCTCTAGAGGGGAAAAAGAACCAACCTGCAGGCCCGTGTCATTAAGAAACCAACGTTGGTGATACGGGTGAAAAGTACCATCAAACCAACAAGGCAGTTCCCCAGAGCTCCAATCCACTTCCAAGTGAAAATTTCCACATGGTAAGGAGATTCTGAAATTATCAGACCATCTAGTTTTATGAGAGAAGCTAGAAATCTGGATTTTTTTTAGAAGCCTTGATTTTACTGTTGCCTTAAAAAGTCTTTAAAATGCAAAATAAACCAGATATCTCTTCCAACTGACATAGATGCCTGTTGAGTGATGACTTCTCCCAACAATCTCCTCATTTATCTCTAAATTTGGAATATACCTCCTCTGGTTCTCTAATTTATCATGCTTTTCCTAGCTCAGGATTTTTGCACTTACATTCTCCATGGTTTGCTGCATACCTCTGTATTTCTTAGATTTCCACTCAAACATCTCCCCTTTAAAATCATTGATTTATCTATCTCCCCAAGTCACAAAAAGGAAATGATATTCTCTTCCTTATTCTATGTATTTTATAGAGTATCATCCCACTGGAAGGGAATTTGACTAGTTCACACTGGTAAATTCAGTCTGTAAAAATGACTTTACTAATGTATCAATTAAACCCACTTTTAATAAAAATCGATATAATTATATTGAACTGAACTGATAAGACAGTTACACAGAAACACAACTTTAGAGCTCCCTTACCTCATAAAAATAGCATGGCAGGTTTATGCTTGTTGTTTGTTAGCTAAATATATACAAGAGGGTTTTTTTTTTTTTGCAATGACAGAGGAAAAATGTCCACGTGCATATACATGTAAGTTTACGTGTGTTTTTGTATATGATTCATATATACGTGCATTAATACATAAGTAAGCGTTAACCTACCTCAAAGGTCTAACATTCAGGAGTATCTTTATGTAGACATAAGGCAGCAGTTCTGACTTGTTGTCCCCTAGGAGGTTTGAAAATGTCTAGGCAAGTTTACCCAACACAAGTGGAAGAATGCTATTGGCATCTAATGATACAGGCCAAGAAGGTGGCTAAACATACCACAGTGCTTTGGGCAGGTTCCACAATAAAAAATTATATGGTCCCAAATGTCATAAGTACCAACCTGAACAAATCCTTTTAATAAGAGTTTCTCTTTCCCTCATTCTAATTTTGCTAAAAGAAGGAACAGTGAACCCACATTTCTGATTTTTTGATGATAGGGCCTAATTTTAAATTAGTTCTCTAATAGCATTATGAAATGCATCTTTTATTAATAAGTATTGACTGCTTCTGTGACCACTAGCTTATAAGTTCCATTAGACACTAGAAAAAAATTTTGATTTTGGTTTGCCCTAATACAGTGGTGGTCTATTCTAAGATATCAATAATTGGATAAACAAACCTAGGAGCAATGATTCACTATCTTATGCTTCCCAATTGCCATATCTGTTGAGTGTCTACTCAATAGGTGAAGCACTTAGACTGAAATATGAGACATTGTGTTGGGCTCTAGACAAATCTCCTTCCCCTACAATTATTCAAAATCTGGCAAGGGAAGTAAATTAATATAAAATACAATGCAATATAGCTAATACTGTCATATGGTAAAGGCATGCACAGGGTACTGTTGTAGCAGGTAGGAGGGGTAATTCACCTAGACTTCAAGAATTAAGAGCTGGTATAGAGAGGATGAGAGTCAAATGCCCTACTAGAGATGATGCCCACCCTGCCTTACATGTGCTGGGAGCTAGTTAGACAGTGGAGTAAGAGGGAGAAGCTGCATTTTGAAAGATGAGACTGAAAAAGTTGCAGAGGTATTAGTCAGCTTTCCCATTGCTGGGACACAATACTTGATAACCACAATTTAAAGGAGAGGTTTAATTCGACTCATGATCGAAGTGGGCAAAATACTATGGTGGACGGCAACGGGAGAGGAAAGCCGCTCACGTTGTGGCAGCCAGGAAGCAGAGGGAGAGGAGAGAAGCCCTAGGAGGAGACACACCCTGCAAAGGTATGCCCCTGGGGACACACTTTTCCGCCCAGGGCCCACCTGCTCACAGTACATTCAGCTAGGAACTCATCTATCGCTCAGTCCACTGATGAGAATAGTATCTCCATGATCCAGTTACCTTCCCAAAGCTCCACCTCTGAATGCATGGAGCTTTTGGGAGACACCCTAGACCTAACCATGACCACGAAGTACAAGCAGGTTAGCACTGTTGGGGTAAGGTAGTAGTTTTGCTTTGGAAATGGGTAACATATTAAGACTCAATACATAAACATGAATGCTTAGCATGTGTTAGACCAGAGTTCTTTATTTTCTTTCCACTCTCAGGTTCCATAGGCCTCTAATTTATTCCAGATAACATTACTTAGTGATTACTCAGTAAATATTCACCGAATTAAATTGTAACTGGAAACTACTCTACAACCCATGTTTTTTTCCTAAATCAATAACGCATTACAAAAATGAAACTGTACTTATCAAAGAGTAAACTTGTTCAAAGTTGAAATGACTACAGCTAAAACAAACTCCAAATGACAGTTTCCTCTAATTTTCTCATCTTGAATGAACAGATTTCTAATAATATGTACAGACTCACATTACAGTCATCTAAACAAAAATAATGAAAATAACAACAAAAGCAGGCAGAAGAACTAGCATTCTTTTAGGTCCCTTTCTCTCCCTCCGTTTACTCTTTTTTTTTTTTTTTTGGTGCCAGGGATCGAATTCAGGGACTTGCGCTTGCTAGGCAAGCACTTTAACCACTGAGCTAAATCCCCAGCCCACCTCCCTTTGCTCTTAAACTTCTCATTAGAGCAACTTCTTTTACCACTTAGCTCAGATTTCTCCCAAAGCTATATTTCAAAATGATGCTCTCAAAGCCCAGGTGCAAATTTTTACATTTCGGGGATTGTACAATGTTCAGATGACAGCACACTCTCATCAAAAAGTCAAAGTACCAAAATACACTGCATAATGTCTAGTGCACACATGTTGTTCCTTCCTTAGCCCTGAAGTTCTTGGTGTCCATGTTAGTCATTGGAAGTCACCTGAAATCCATCCTCCAGCATGTATTCTGTCAGTTCCATCCATTCTACCATCCCAAACGCTTTCTTCTTTGCTTCATTTCTAGACACTGTTTTCACTCAGAGTCTCCCCCACTATTATTTTAATTGGCCTAATCCGTGGTCCAGAGATCTTTTTATCCCACTCAAGCAGTCTCTTCACTACCTAGAAACATTTAATGGTTTTTCTTTGCCACATAGTGAAATTCAATCTACGTAACGCAGGATATAAAAACCTTCTTATTCTGACCACAAATTGTTGGGAAAAGTTTTCAGCTACCTGATCCATAAGTACAGCCATCCCTCAGTATGAATAGGAATTCCAGGACTCTCATAGACACCAAAATCCATACATGTTCAAGTCCCTTACATAGAATGGCATGATGCCAGGCATAGTAGGGCACACCTGTACTCCCAGCATTTGTGAGGCTGAGGCAGGAGGACTGCCTCAAGTTTGAGGTCAACCTGGGCTACATAGTGAGGTCAGTGTCCATCTGAACACAAAGTGAGACCCTGTCTCAACCTTCCCCCCAAAAAAGGTACGATATTTGCACATAACCTGTATACATCGTCCTGTATATTTTAAATCATCTCTAGAGTACTAATAACACCAAATACAACAAATACAATGGAAATAATTGTCATACTGCAGTGTTTAGGAATAATGACAAAAAAAATTCAGTCTGCATATGTTTCGTACAAAGACAACTTCTTTTCCATATATTTCATTCACAGATGTAGAACACAGAGATATGGAGGGCTGATCGTAATTTCATTCTATTTGTTATTTCCCCATCATCTAAAATTATTTTTCTTTCTGTCTTCACATATGTATTTCTTCTGCTTAGTCTGATGGGCAGACAATCAGAAGAAAAAGGATATTCTTCAATATTAGTTTGTCATTAAATAATTCCTTTCCCTGGTAGGAAGTACATTTTCCTTCTTGCCCTTCTATGGTGTGTGTGTGTGTGTGTGTGTGTGTGTGTGTGTGTGTGCGCGCACACATGCACACATGCTTGTGCACACCATATTCAAATCATTCACATGTCTCTCTCACTTATCAGACGATCTGAACTTCATGTGTGGTGGCCATAACTAAGTCTCCAGGTCACCAGTGTCTAGAAACCTCCAACCTACAGCAGCTATCCAGTAAAAGTTATTGTTAAAAGCAAATATCCTAAAGAATTCTAAACTGCACTGTATCTTTCAGGACCATCTATTTATGAAAGAGTTTCATTAAGATACCAGGCAATTTTTTAATTTATTTTTTAATAATGAGGCTCTTGAATGTTCTAGCTGTATCCCTACAAGCTCAAAAATTAAGTGCTTCACTGCAGAGTCGACATTGAAATCTATCTGCTTAGTAAGGCACACTCAAGCACGGTGAGTTCTGTCCTATACATTCACAGAAAAAATAGTTAAAGTGAAGGATAGTGAAAAATACCAGACAACTTATACCTACTTATCTTGAAGGGGGGATTTATTACTTTTCGTTAGATATTTAGCTTTCTTAGAAAACTAAAATTATCTGCTTAAAGTTTAACCACCCAGCAAGCATTTAGTGAGCACCCACTGTGCGCTGGGTGGGCTGGCAGCTGTGGGGGATACTCTGCTGCACAAAGCAGCCAGGAGTCGTCCCTCTCAGAGATATGAGATTACTGATGTGGGGAAGAAGTAAGGAAGGCAAAGAAGGCTTCCCTGAAAAATGACCACGAGCACACACCCAACAAGTACCCAACAGGTGCACAGAGAACACTGGTCTGGGATAACTGTAGAAAACAATACATGGGTGCATGTGTCATACACAAAACTAGTAGTAACATTACATACAAGGTGCTGCTCTGGCCATGGAACCTAAAGTCTATGGCTCTTCTTACCCTATTCGGATGTCCTGCAAAATTACAAGCTAGTACTCAATCAGTATTATGTGCTACTACTGAATATTCGGCTGTTTTCCTGGAAAACATATTCATATGAGGGAATAAAATAAGATAATAGCTATAATATGTGTATTACGCTTTCGAGAAAAGTTTTATAAATCAATTTTCTTTATTTTAGAATTGAAATGTCTTCATTGAATAATCTAAGAAGTACTTTAATTTACAATTTGTCCCATTAATAAGCACATACTTTTATCACATCTTATTAAAAAAAAACAACCCCCACTACATTACATCTCACTAAGTTAATATTGGTTTAACTCCAGGAATTTATGTCTCTATCCTACTTCAATTTAAAACTGCTACCACTTACTGAATATTTTTATGGAGAAAGTTCTTGATATGTCTTTCTTCTATTTAATCAAATCTCAATTTACAAATGAGGGGATCAAAATCTTGAAAAATAATATAATTAAGTTCACATGGTTCATTACTGATAGTGCCAATATTAAAGTACAGATGGCCAAACACAAAAAGGTGATAATTATTTATTAAATGAATGAGTTACTCTAGAGACCAAGCTGTTAATCACCCTATAATTCTATAAACAACAGTGAATTTCCCAGGCTATGTCAATGGCTTGGTCAAAACATATTCTCGAGCCTCAGTATTAATACTTCCAGTTTGATCTTTGTATTCTTCAAGGAAGTATTTAAGTGGTGAATAAGGGATCTGGATACAGTGTTTTCGGAATCAAAAAAGTTTTTAATATATGAAGTTTGTGAGTAGTACCTCTCTAATCCTTTGGAATTTCTGTCTCACGGTTTGGCAGACCATATTACTCCAGGATCTAACTGGGCCTGTTTTTGTCCATGCCCCTCACTTTCCTTGTGCCTGTCGCTGTGCAGAACCCAAAGGAAAATCTCCCTTCCACAGTCCAAAAGGGCTGAGCTCCAAGGAAAGGAGGATCTATAATCTGATTAAAATAATTCACAGTAAATTGCAAATCTCTTAATCCTCTTAGTGGCATTAACATTTTTTTAAATTGGGGTGTGGCGCAGTAGGGTAACATGATACAGCCTTTAATTGCTGGCATTTTTGTACAGCATAAACAATATTATATTTTCCCTTATTCAAATAGAAATGGCTATCACATTGGCATGGCAGTTTGCCCAGAAACCTGCCTCCAACCTGTCAAATTAACCCTTCATTTCTCTTAAGGATGCTCTTACTTCTGCTGTTTTTGTTTCTTGTATTCAAATCTCTGGTAAGGGATCTTAAAGTCTGGATTCTATGGAGGAGTTATGTTTAAATTTGGAGTTGGTAAATTAGGGTCTACACCTAGCAACTATCATGAACTAGTTTCTAAAAAAAAAAAAAGAAACAAACTTGACAATAAAAGCAATGCAACAATTCACACTTAAATAGAAGTTAAAACATGACAAATACTATTTGAAGCACTTCACGTGTGTTAACTTATTTAATTTTCACAGCACTCTTATTAAGTATGTACCCATAGCACCAAGTTACTGATAAGGAAGCAAAAAAGTGACATAACCTACTCAAGGTGACAGATTATTTTTTAACTCAGAAGCCCATTCCCTTATCATCGCCATGCTGTGCTGAAAAATACACTAAGAAAAAATTCATTGACAAATAATTTAGCCCACTGTGTTATCTTTAGGTTAAAAAGTACAAAACTGAAGTTCTGGGATGAGACCTAAGTATGAACTACCTCAGTTCCTGCAGCTGACACACAGAAACCTCGGTCACCTGTGGCTTGGTGAGGTTACTTAACAACAGATTCAAAGCCAATAACTACCTAATCTGAAGCCAAATCATGCTTTTTTCCTCCCTATACCACAATTTGTTCATAGACTAACTGACAATTACAAGCAAAGTTTGACCCCCAAAGTTCTATCCAAATCAGTTTGTAAGATACAGGGGTCACTAAATTTCTGCATCCATATGTTACTTTCAAATTTGGCACTGCGCAACATTTCTTCCATAGGGGCCCTAAAATCTGCTTTTAAAAAACACCAACATTTAACGTTGTGATATATTGCAATTCTGACACTTCTTTCCAATTGTTGAATTTTCTAAAAGGATAAAATTTTGTTCAAGAATAAAAAGGAGCATTACTCCCTGCTGTAACTACTGTCAAAGCAAGGTCAAGAAATTCGAGACCCAACTGTATTGACTCAGTCTCTTACTAATTTTCAGTATGGCCAATATGCTGGTTATAATTCATTCATTAGACTCCCACAGTCTGAATGAAGATCTACAGAAGTAGTGTATGCTACACAGTCTCATGGTAGGCAAGGATGGTTTTGTCCAGGATGCTGGGGAAACAAAAGAAGTACAGTACATCAAACATACATTGGGTAGATGGATGTGGCAGCTAAGGCGTTCCAGAAATAGAAGACACCTGGACAGATGCATTAGGCCAAAAAGGAATTGTGATGGATCACAATGGATGGAAAAAACAGACAGAAAAGTATATAGACAGAGCGTTCCCAGACAGAGGGAGCAGTACTCAGAAAAGCCATTGTGGAAAGAGGCTGTTCATTCACCTGGCAAAACTTGTTTCCCTAATTAGGCAGGTGTGCGATATAAGCAAATCAATAGTGCCAATACAACCAAGCACAGTGTACTCTTACATCAGCAAATAAATCAAATATAAGATTTCCATGGTTCATTAAAAAAGAAGAGTCTTTATGTATAAAAAATAGTGACAAGAAATAGACTTATGGTACAAGGGACAATAAAATCAGCACGATTTAGGGAAACCAGCTATACAAACAATTTCTAAAGAAATATGGAAATCACAGTCACTCTTTCAAGTAATGAAGAATCAGTTATTTTTGGCAAGCTTTTTGTCAAAGTATCAAATAATGCTCATCTTTAAACATGCCTCCTGTAGACAATGAAATGCCAGTGATGGTTTCCAGCTTCAAATGAATCAGCTCTCCTTGCTCAGGGCACATTACGGCTTCTGACCTCCTCCCTGCCCGTGTCCTGACCCTTTCCCACTCAGACGGGATTCTCCACCTCATGCCTGTGAGCATCTCACACTGCTCTCGAGCTGCAGCTCTAGAATTTAGCATGAGGAGGGCTGCCCCTGATAGATGTCTTACATGAGCCTTAATGCTCCTAATGATCCCCAATGGGACGCTGTCATATTATTCCAGCAGCATGTGTCGTGCAAACACAAAAAGAAATTCTTTGCACTTTCCAGTTAAACATAATAAATACGATTTTCTATATGTAGAAATATTTTACTTAGATCTAGCAAAAAATGACCAAGGGGAGTTGGGGGGGGAGTTGAGGGGAATAGTTAACACAAGTTTCTTCATTTGGATTTGTGGTATATCTTGACCACCTGAGCGCATTATATCATACTATGTTGGTTAAAGAAATCTTCCAAGAATTATTTTAGAAACATTTATGAATAATGCACAAGATTCCTCACAGAAATGTTAGACGTGCTCTTGAAAAACTGTGCATAAATCAGTATCTTGTAAGCTAAATAAAATTTTTCACAGACAAATCATTTAAGAGATGCTTTATTTTCATTTCTAGTTAATATTCAATTGGAAATAATTAATGACCTCTTACACTAAGCATCTCTCCTGATAATATTTCTGTCAAATAGCTAATGACTCTAAACAAATAATAAAATAAACTAAGGAACCAAGATTTTAGGAAGAATCCTGCCATAATTCTTGCAGAAGGTCAAGGTTTCTTTGAAATTCAGTCAGAGTCTCAATTTCCTTTATTTTTATTTCTTCAGATTCTGTAATGTGTTTTCTTAACATGTAATTTATATGCAACACAGTGGTGACTTTCTTAATAGCAATCAGTAAAGCTTAGAGTATGTTGATCACTTCTCTTCTTATTCAAGAATATATTTATTTATTCAGTTCCTCAGGGACTCTAAGCTCATCAAAGAGCTTGTGGTTTTGTTTTCTTTGTTTGTTTGCTTTAGGATGAAAGAATAAACATAAGTAGTAAAACTGATCACTGCCTAGCTCAACAAATACAATTTGTAAAATGTAAACAGCTTCCAGTAAAGGCAGAAACTTTTGGTTAAATAGGTAAGTCATTATACAACCATTAACTAGAAGCAATACAATGAAGAAAGCCAAACACCAGAGAAGTAAATTTTAAACTACTGAAGAAAAAAGTGAGGTGATAATGGTGTGTTTAGAGTTTCAGGAATAAGCAACAACATATAGGTCAGTTGTACATGAGATGGACAGTATAATACTGCAGCCACAAAATGGTGATCTGTGGGCTATATTTGATGCAAGGACGTATTGTTGAGTTAAACTCATCTATTCGAATTTATCAGGTGGTACATTTCTATTCGAAATAAGGATTTATGGCTTCTTTTGAAAAATGTGAAAGTTTAGGTAAACTGGAACCATACTCCTCCACGCCTAGATCCAGCCCAGCACTCTGGGACCTCACACAGGCCGTTCCTCCTTCACACACACTCTGTATAAGGTATTTCAATCTTTAGTCATTACAATCTATTATCAGACAACATATTAAATCTCACATAGTCTATTTTGTTTATCTTACCCTTAAAGAATTACAACTACTTTAGACAAAAAAGGATACTTTTCAGATGATTCAGAGAGAAAAAAGGTGAGAATATACACATCTAGCTTCATAATATGTTTTAAATCTGTGGATCCGGAAAAGAAATGCATCTCAGACACTGAGAGAAATTTTATATAAAATGAAAGATTTATGATAAGATTGAAAGTTAAAAGTTATCTACATTTTAAATTAAAAAGGTAGATTTCTCAAATTTGTTGTACTTCAGAAAGATACCAAGAAAACATATTAAAGATACTAACACCAAAAGCAGCATAAAGAAAGAAAATCTTTATCGAAGGAAGAAACCGGGAAGGAGGTGAGAATCGTGTGCCTTAAGAACAGTAGGTGTAGAAAGAACATATCTGTCTTCAAATATCGAGACAGGTACGTGGAAACTAGACCAGATTTTCCTTTGGTAGATCTAGAGGGTAAACCAAGGCCAGTAGGTCAAAAATTCAAATTGGATTTAATCTTAAGAAATAATTTGTACCAAGTGTAAATCAAACCATCTGCGCTAAGAGACAGTTTCTGATACAGAAAGCAGTGGTTCAGGGTCCTGCACGGAAGGTAGAGAGGCTCAGAGAGGTAAAAGTGACATTAAAGGTACCATCAAAGTGACTGGCTGATTGGTTAAGAACAACAACACATGCAGGATTCTGCCAAGTCTATTCATCTGTACACTGCTAGCCACACCCTCAGAGGGAATGCCGGAAAACAAATGCTTCAATCTCTATGAATAAGGCCACTGCATTTCTATTTACTTTCAATCACTTTTTCTTCTTCTAATGGAAGCTTTTGTAAAAAAAAAAAAAAAAAAAAACTTATTTGTTTTCTAAAAGACAGAACTGAGTATACAAATAATGGACAACATGATGTTCTGATGAAACGTGTCTGCTGGAGGTTAGCTGAATTGCTGCAGTTAGAAAAACTAAGAAAGGCATGACTCTGTAGTCTCTACATGGGCTCACAGAGCACTCATGTCTAGTTCTGTTAAGTCACTTACACGGCAATCAATCGTTCACTATAAACTCCTTCAGCACAGCACGTTTTAGCTTTGTTGCCTGATAAGTGAATTAAAGAATGAATAACATTGTTAAGTAATGGCCTCTAAAATGTCATAAGTGAAACTGTCTTCTAGTGGATTCTGTGGGCTCTTCAGGGCCCCTCTGCGGTACTCTCCCTAGCTTAACTAGTCGTCTTGGTTATCCAAGTGCCCTTACTCCAGGAAGGTTTTCTTGTCAGCCAATCCCCTTGACCTAACCAATTCCCCAAATGAATTTCTCCCTTCTTTTCTCATGTCAGAAACATCATTCATGCCTACAGGGCCAACAAATTCATTAACATAATTCATCATGGTGCTGTCCGTATGTACACAACCTAGATCTTATATTAAAAACTCTTAGTTCGATCCCCGGCACCACACAAAAAAAAATAAATAAATAAAAATAAAAATAAAAACTCTTGAACATCATCAAGTACATCTGAAATATTCTTTAAAGTATCTAATAGCAAAAAAATTCTGCTTAATAATAATTTTTCACTGTTATCACAATTGTTTGCAAAGAACTTACTGATGAGTAAAATATTATCCTTTAATAATAAACAAGTAGCATTAAATGAATGGCAAACTACAAATAATGAATACATGAAAATACACTTACTATGAGCTGCATTTGAAGACAAAGTAAAATCCTTAAGGACAGCAGAGGGTTTCAGGTACAGTATTGTTGTGAATAGTGGTGTAAACTAAGGAACTAGGAAAAGCTTCGATCTTCATTTAAGTCTCCTATAAAGTCACAAGCTTATGGAAATAGAGAAGAAAATATACATGATCCCATCCACAGATTTGGAAAGAACTTTGGAAGACCACTGAGTTCAGCTGAGAAAACTGTACCTAAGAAATTATAGACTAGTCAGTCAGAAATGTATGTTTTAAAGGATAAGAAAAGCAAAAATATAACCTTTTAAAATCCAACGATATTACCACCGAAAGCATACTGATGATGGTGCTATTTTTGATAGCTATTACAGAAGCATGCAGGTTCCACTGTAGTTTCATACTACATTCTTTCCTTGCTTTCTGTAAAACTTGTTAGAGGAGAAGGATATACCTTCGTAGGAGTAGTGGTCACAGACTCTACCCAGCATCTGCTTAATAGGTTTTTGTTATCAAGAACATCCAACCACTAAGTAAACCATTTATTTTCAACCTCGGAAGAAAAAAAAAACACAAAAATTCAATAATCAATTCTGTAGCGAGTTCCCAGAAATGCTACTTTCTATCTAAGGAAATTTTGATTCGCCTATACAATTGAGCTAGCATAAAACATACTTGGTACTTACTATCTCAACTTTATTTCAAGTACTGACCAGAAACGAATTCCCCTAAACCATGCCGTTTAAGACTGCTTCTATGTTCTATGGTGTGCAATACCAAGGTGGACTCTCTTTTGTGAGTTATGTGGCAGTCAGAAGAGAGGCGCCGACAGGAAAACAGCATACAATCTAACACATAAAAAAGAACTAAAACAGAGTAGCAGAATAATAATCTACTTTCCTTCACAAAGAAAGCACCTTAACTTGTTATATATATACATTTAACAGTTTCACCTACATTTGTTTTCCTATAAGGGAGCAGACACAGTTATATCTGCCTAATTGTGAAGGGCAAGAATTCTGATTCAGACAGGCTGGTTTCCAATCCTCACTCCACCTCACTGACTGACCATAGTCAAGGGGTTTAACTTTTCTGAACCTCATTTTCCCTATCGATAAATAGGGTTAACAGTAACACATTCCTTCTACACATGGTTCCTTTAAGCATTAAGAGAATGCATATTAACACTTTCCTAGGCAGATCATAACACTATAAATTTTACACTTTAACATTATTATTACTACTATTATCAGAAAGATAATTGCTTCTTAGTCCTTCAAATTCAGTGTATACAATTGAGAGTACATGGGAGCAATTCATCATTTAATTAATCACTGTATATATAGAAACATGTATTTCTAGGAAGTGATGACCTTCTAAGAGTAAAGTCCAAATACCACAATGCATTTCTTTCCTGTTTTCATACCAAATTTAAATAAATGCTGTTCTCATGATGCTTCTATTCAACTCGAATTCATGGAGTTTAATAGGAAAGACCTTGTTAGTGCATCTCCCCCTCGTTTCCACAGATACGCAAAGGAAGGCTTTGCCTCTCTACTTTCTTTCTACACTTTTAGATTTTGGCAATATAATACTGACGAAATTCATTAGCTGAAAAAAGTTATAGTTACAGGCTTGATATCAGATTGCTAGAAACTTTTGCTTCTTCTCAAACAGGAGAGAGGAGAACAGATGATTTTTATCTTCCACAGCCAGTACAGGGCAGTTTACTTTATACAGACAACCTGCTAACTGAATGGTCTGGAGGCTCTAAAATTACTTCCCAAACTAAGCAACTAGAGTAGTTTAAAGCTGCTGAGAGGTGTGTAGTTAACACTTACAAATGTGCTTTAACTCACTTTGTTATATGAGCAAGCCCCATTTTAGTGCAGTTCTAGAGTGATAAAGATTGGCTTTTAAATCAGGCCCGAGTAAACAAAACCAGCTTTTGGATCTGTGAAACTAACAGCATACAATTTATTTTATTATAGGGAAGCTGCAGATAGACATATTTCTTTAGCCGAACTAAGTTAGTCCACGAATATGGAAAAAAACAAATGTCACATACTCAACTAAAAAATAGAATAGAATACAGCCAAAGTTTGGAGATGAAATTATCATATGTAGCCTACCTCATTGCCATCATACGGTGCCAAATAATCTTGAAGCAAACATTTATAGCTTGATTCAGTCATTCTTTGGCCTCATTTTTCTTTTTGTATCCTGAAACGTCTAATAACATAAAAAGGCCTCAATCACGTGAGTAGGGAGAACCTCAGATCTCACCTCTGCTTCCTTTTCTAAAATTCAGAGGTAAACATATAGAGTTGATTTTTTTCCATGATGGTACATAAGTCGTGGCCATGTATAACATGGTACAAGGAACTTCATGGTCATCTGAACACTCTTGCTATCCACATTGAAATTTTAAATTCAACCAAGAGATACCATATACATAAAATGATCTTTAAATTACTAAATGGTTACATGTAATAATTTTATTATTCTTCAAATGCTAATTTCCTCACATTTAAAGGAGAATCTGTAGGGAGGTAGCAATTACAGGAGTATTCTCAAACAGAACCCTCTGCACATAATTAGGAGAACATTCTGAGGACTCCAAGTTTCTTCCATGGCCAAGTGTGGACAAACCATCCCTATCTCTCAGGTCTTCTACAAATGAGTTGAACACAGACATACTTTGAACTTGACATTTATTGAAATCGAATCAAAAGCATCTTAGAAAAGTGTACTCATAACTTGCAATTGGTACAAGTGCTTTACAATATGCTTTCTAGTAAACTTAACTGGAAGACTAACACAGTCTAAAAAATAGATTCCTAAAATATGTTGTATTATTAGGACTACTAATAATACAAAGCAGACTACTTTCTATATGATGCAGACAAATCAATCACTTGACACAAAAAGACCATATTCCCACTTAACACAGAACCACACTGCTCTGTTGACATTTGCTTGTATCCATTGATGGTGCTTTTAACGCTTCATTTAAGTGTCAAACTAGGTGACAAGCATTAAGCCTACAGACTATTTAGCATCAAACGCCTGATCCAAGGGCATTTCTACAATCATTTACCTTCTATACACTCACCCGAAAGAAAATAAGATGAATTAATTAAATAAAATAAACAGATATTCTTTTCTGGCTCTACAGTCATGCACATCTGTGAATGCCAGAGAGGTACTTCTCTCCTTGAATGAAGTCAGAAAGATATGCACAGTCATGCTGTTCAAAATATTATTTTATGTGTGGAACAACACTGTCATAGATGTTTGGAAGCCAAGGAAAATCACAGAAGTAAGGGGATTTGTAACAGCCTGTTTTGGCTGAAGGGAAATGAGGCTAAGAGCTCCCATGAAGCAGGCAACATGACACCCTCCAGGGTTAGAAACAGCCTTTTGGAAGCAGAGAGGCAGAAAAAGAGAAAGATGAAGAGGCAAAGAAGTGGAGATCAAAGCTATCTCCCTGTACACTGTAATCTTTTCTTCTTCAACAGCAAGACTGAAGAACAGCAAGGATTGGGGGAGAAAGGGAAAAGGAAACCATGCTAATCCAGACATGTAAAGAAAGGAGGTGGCCTTTTGATCTCCACAGGATGGCAACTTTATTGACTATGCATAAGCAGTTTCCGACCAGCTGATCAACCAGGTATTAATGTTCGACCCTTCCATGATCAGTAACCATGAAGGGAGTCATCTGTGAACAGCAGTCAAGCAGAAGGCTCATCTACTGCTAAATGACCACCAGCTTGTAGCCAACCCAGAGGGGAAGAGCAACCACAGGGGACATGATTGTCTCTCCACAGGCTCTTCTCTGACAAGCACCAATTATGTCCTTGGGATTCAGAGTAAAATCCCCCCTTAAGTGCACATGAATGAGAATTGCATTCATTTTCCAGAACACAACTCGAGACCTATGGGCATCTGCACCTCCAGCAGACAGTGTTGTGACATTTGTTCATTGTGTCTCTGCTCTTAAGTATGCCGGAAAATGCAGGCAGGATCAAGGCTGAATGTGAACCAAGCAGATGTAAAGAACTGACTGTATTGCCTGAGGAAAGATCATTTTCTTCCCAACAGGAAAAATAATGCCTCTCTTCCAAATGTGAAGGATTGAATCCACACAGTCTTGTTTAGGTAGATTTCAGGACAAGTTTTAAAACAGAAAGTGACTTCACCATAGTCTTTTTATTTAAATTCTTCATTTTTCTCTTTCAACTAGAAAAATTCCCAGGTTAAGAGTTTTGCAGCCAGCTGGCTCAAATCTATGCTCATTCATATCTCCTAACTTCTCTATGAAGTTTTCACAGCTATAAAACAAGCACGAAGTAACATCTTACTTATAGCAGCTTCCACAGTACAGGTTCTCATGAGCATTATTACCAGAAGCAGTTGAAGGGTTAATAAGAGATAGTCATATCCACATAGGAACCACAGCAGGCATCACCACGTTTCTCATTTAGCTCGGAATTTGAACTCTTTAAATTATTTAAATTATTTCCTGAAATTATTCCTCTAAATTATTTCATCTTTAAATTATTTCCTTATTTCACTTTACTGACCCTCTCAAAGCAAAAGTGTCAGGATTTGGAAGGTGACTACATCATTTTTCACTCCTATGTATACATGAAGGCAGTCAGTATTCTAAAGTCTTACTAAAAGTGAATTTAAAAAATTCTATAACTATATTAAAAACTTAGACATGTTTAAAATTGCTTTTTATTTTATAAAAATGCAAAAGCTCTACTTCTTCATATCAACTGGTTAAAATGGAGAGTCTACACTGCTCAAACTTTCAGAGATTCACATTTCCAACTTGCTCCTCCTAGTGAGTGCAGTTAGAGCTCACTTCATCGTCTACATCTACTCCACTGGTGCCTTTATTTTTTTTAGTTAATTAATTAACTTGCTAGGGATTGAACTCAGGGCCGCCCACAGGCCAGGCAAGCGCTGTAACCACTAAGCAACATATGCAGGGCCTCTCCACACCTTCTCAGCCTCTATTTTAAAAGTAGCTTAATTCTGGATCTCAGTTCTTGGTAGACTTTTCTAGACTTCCGCTTCTGGTTCCTTTTCTGTTTGCCTTTCTTTGGGAGCAGGGGCTGGAGATGGAACTCAGAGCCTTGTGCTTATGAGGCAAGTGTTCTACCACTGAACTAAATTCCCCAACCCTTCTTTTTGTCTTTCTTATTTCCAAACACCTTCGTCTATAGATTATTTTAGGCCTAACTTTTCAGTGAATGACAGCTTTGATTTCCTTGGATAGTTTCCACTTAAAAAAAAATCAAGCTTGCAGAGAAATTTACATTTTTGTATTAGGAATTAATACTTTTAAGGGTCAGAAATTAACAGAAGTATTACTATAGCATTTAATTAACATATAAGACAACAAACGAAGACTAATCATTTATGATCTTCATTAAAAGGTCTTATACATTTTCCTTCCAAACTTATTTCTCTGATTTGGGTATTCTGAACTATAGATATAACTATAGATATGAACTAGTCAATGTAAAAATGACTAAGTAAACACTTGCCATTGTTAGTTTGAAATTTAGCATTCTGTATCACTTTAATACATACAAAAATATTACATTTCTCATAGCAAAAACTTAGGAAAAAAGTTCAGGTAAACTTTCTATTTTAAAGACATTTTAACACAGATATGTTTTAGAGGGTCTGTTATCAGGAAATAAAGATATTTTTAAAGACATCACAATATTCATGTTTGTATACTTAAAAGTCAGCAAAGCTATAAAGAAACTAAAGCACTTGGAATTACCCAACAACCTTGCCAGAAAGAGAGAGTGGAGGAAGGGGGAAGGGGTAGAGATCTAGATAAGTAGCTCAAATAATGAAACTTACAGGGGGAAAAAAGTCTCTCTTTTTAACCATCTTCCCAAAAGAAAAAGAAAAAGAAAGGCAACATTAGGAACTTCAACTTTCTTTGAAATTCATCCCAAATTTGAATGAAAACTTAGTCACTTTCACTTAAAAGCTATTTAAAATCTATTTAAGAAAATAGATTTGAGAAGAGGAAGTCTATGGAGGACAAATGTTTAGAAGCAGCTCCAGAGAGAGTGCACAGATTTCTTTCAAAGCCACCCCTTTTGTTCCCTACCTCCATCCCTCACCTAAAGTCTAGCTATCTATAGAACATAACAGAGGTAGACAAAAGGGATATATTCACCTTAAAAATGAATTTCTAGAGATACCCACTCGGCTCCCCAAATCTTCGTTCACATACTAAAAAGTTATATAAGAGGTGGTAAGTTAAAAAGTAAAAGGTTATAAAAAGCAAACACTCTTAAATATAATACTTCAACACATGAAAAGGGAATTTATCATCTGTTTGAAGAAAACAACAGAACTTCAAGTGGCACCCAGTTAAAAAAAAAAAAAGAAAATGAAAGAAAAGAGGACTGACAACCAATAGATGCTTTTACATGTTAAATCTTGTTGAAGGTACCTTACCTCCTTAGTACACTTTGATTTATTTAAGCGCACCACATTTCTCCTAAATACACTCCATTAACAAGTGAGAGACTGTGATCTTAGGCTTCAGGCAAGACATGAAACACAATCTTTCAAGAATTCATTCATTCTCTGGCCAGGTGTCTTGAGTATATCCAAGTTACCTGTTACTTATCTGAGTTCTGTGAAGTTTTATTCAAATCAATAGTGTCGCTTCACAACACCACTGTGT
Source organism: Hystrix cristata (assembly GCA_004026905.1). Lineage (NCBI taxonomy): Eukaryota > Metazoa > Chordata > Mammalia > Rodentia > Hystricidae > Hystrix > Hystrix cristata. Next base: position 2,748 of record PVJO010015962.1, on the reverse strand, counting down.
CATAAAATTATCCCAGCAGCCCAAAATTTTGATTGGCTGCCCAAGTTCATATTCACAGCATGAGCGGAAGTTATCAGAGGAATCATCAAAAACTTCAGGTTAAATACAAGGAAGCAACTCACAGAGACACCTCTGGCCTGGAACTTGGCAAAGGACACAGGTAAGCACATTAGGTTTATAAAAATGATCAACGTTTTAAATAGAATTTAAATAAGAAAAACAAAGCAACACACCGATTTAAAATTCTAAATAAGCCCCATATATATTCAAATCATAATTCTCAGCTATTAACCAGGAATCAAATTATTTAATCTGAATGGGCAGCTCACCCCCACAAATTTCTCCAAGTGAAGACAGAATTCGCACACTGACACCACCAGCTTTCAGAGCTATCCTATTAGCGTGGCCCTATCTTTAATCTACAGCCATGATAAAATGTCCCAATATATACAAACTGAGCTCAAGCAGTGACTAATGACCATTAATCCCCCTATCTTCAGTAATCTGCCCCTCCAGTCATTTATCACAGTGACACTTCATTTTACACACGTGAATAAACTTTAACCGGGAAGGTGAATCAACAAAAATCTCAAAGGTATCTGAGGCTGTAAATTAAACTAGGGGGAGACAGAGCAAAGAGAGACAAATAGAGAGATCAGATTTTAATGTTTTTGATTTGCATCCAGGCCTGGCCAAGGGATCTGGGGGAGCTACTCAATCACTGAGATATGCAAACTAAGAAAAAAGCTGCTTTACAGAAGAGGGAAGCAGGAAATTGGGAAAGGTGGTTCCAAAGAGCTGGTTTAATCTCCTTGCACATCCATTGCGACACATATCTGAGGCTGAGACTTCAGTTTCTATTTTCTTCAAAGGAATAACAATTCAGCGAATTTATTATTCAGTTCAGTTCAAATGTCCCTTGTAACTTACAGCCAGGAAGCACATCCCAAGACGGTAAATTCTTTTAGGTGTGCACTTAGCCCATACATGCACTATTTGGCGTAAGTAACATCAGTGATCAAAACATAAGGCATCACCATAGACTACAAAAAGCCCAAACTAACCTTCAAAATGATTTCCTAAGTATGCAGATTGAGTGACTCCAACCTATAGGCCCTGATGCAACTTGACGCTCAGTATTAGACTGTAAAAATTCCCCGAGGTGCATGCAGTGTGTGTGCGTGCGTGCGTGCGTGCGTGTGTGTGTGTGTAAGGCCTGAAATTGGATCCGTGATTGAAACCAGAATCTACCAAAGGAAAGAGACAAAAAGTTGACTCGTGGCCGGTTCACGCATACTAAGTTTCTCAAGAAGTGGAAGCAAACTGCCTCCCAGAGCAGACAGGGCGGCGCGTACTCACGGCAGAAGGCTGCCGTCGCACCCTTCCGACGCTTCATATGGAGTTTCAGGAACCTTTAATTCATCCTAAAACTCCCAACGCAGCCTTCTGCTTTCCCTCGCCAATGAGAATTCCCAGGCAACTAACTGTTTGCCCTGATACTCGCAACCGTCTGTTTTCCTTCTAAACAGGCCAGGCAGTGGCTAGTTCATATCCCACCCTAAGAAGGAGTTATTTCCTGAAGTTTCTTCGGAATCGAATTTAATTACAGACTTTGGTTACATAAAACAACTACTAATAACCCCTTGTGCTCGGAAGAGGAGGCGGCTTGGAGCACCAGGTTCTGGAATCCTGGCGAGTCCGGGTCCCAGACTCCCGCTTGTCTCCCCACCCTCGACCCCTCCCGGGCCCGGAGCCAGCCGGAGACCAGACCCAAATCCGCCCCCGCGGCCCGAACCCACCGTGGTGCGCTGCCTCCTCCCACCCTGGTGCTCAGATGCGCGTCTGCCCCGAGCAGGGCGTGCCCTGAACTTGGCGAAAGGCCGAGGTTTGAGAGAGGTCGGGGGACTTGGGGGATGGAGGACGAGGGACAAGCTCAAATGCGAACTAGGTGCCTTTTCGCCTAAAAGTTCTGCAAAGATCAAGCCCCCCGGCCTCCGAAGGGAAAGGTCGCCAGAACGCAGTTCTGGGCTGGATTTTGAAAAGTGGAGAGCGGGTGAGCAAGGGAGATCTGGGGTGAAGAAAAAAGATGCGGGTTACCTGAACAGAGACATATTAATCCAAAGAGGTAAAAGTGGGCAGGCTCCGCGATCATTGTCCTCGGGTGGCTCCTGCATACAGTCTCATGCCAAGAGAAGGGAGCAGAATTGGGGTTCCCAAATTTATGAAGCCACACGCCACACACCCTACACACAAAGGCTTAATATAAGCAACGTGGGTGAATCCGCCGGCAGAGTTTCAGGGCAATGACTTGTCGACCTTCCGGACGCTTGTCAGTCTCTCAGGACCGTCCGCGGAGGAAGAATCCCGAGGCTGGTCTTCCCGGTCCGGGTTCCGAGGAGGCTCAGCCACTTCCAAGGTCCATCCGGAGCGCACAACAAAGAGCCGAGGCGGAGGAGCGCTCGGTGCCGTTTCCTGCCTCCACGGCCTCGCCGAGCCTCGCTGCGTGCGCCCCCACAGTGTGCGCCGGGGCAGGCGCGGCGGCGGCAAAGTTGGGGTGTGAGAACGGATGGAGCGCGCCGGGAAGTGCTTCTCCGTCCACTGCAAGCCCGGCCCGCGGCTGGCCACCCGCGCGGCGGCGACGGCACTCAGGGGAGCGGCCGCAGCTCGGGAGGACCGGCCCGGGGTGCCTGGGGAGCGCCCGGGGGACTCCGCGCGCCGGGGGCGAGCGAGGGGGCGGTGCGGCGACGG